>ANCB02000210.1:0-121699 GCA_000331835.2 Trichoderma hamatum GD12
GTTATATATATATATTTTTAAGTTCAAGTTTTCAAATTTAATGAATTTTATATGTCTCAGCCGCCCCGTTGTCCAAACTAATACGCCTGTAACGTCGGTTTGCTGGTAATCGCGACCTCTTGCAATTACGTTTCATCTAACCATGATGAGTTTTATGGCGTCGGCAAATGACATCAATTCTGCTGTTTGTAGTGATTATTAGCGCACTGACTAATAAAGATCCATTACTGAACAAGTTGCAAGTACGTAACAGCAATTCTTATATCTGTATTTAGATACGAAGTACCCAGGACTCTATTCACCACATCTACAGTACGGAACTTCATTGGAACCTTTCCGCATTCCCAAATAATGCCCCGTCACATAATATAGGTCTCCTTCAGCCAAAATTATATCTCTGTCATATTAGGCACCGGTTCAAATTCTACCGACATTTCTGCATAGGCAGATGCCCCCGGAAGCTGTTGCGGAGCTCAGGAGCCGGAATTTAACTTGGCTGTGGAAAACGTGCTGCCGAATCACTATGTTTTGATCCACTACATGCGTCATAGGCCACGCCTTGAAAGATTGCGATAATTTAACAATTCATTCCTGGTTGGTAAGTCGGTCCTATTTTAATACAGTTCTGTTTACATGTACCCTGCAAGCTTAGGTCGCAACACTCTTGGTACTTATTAGCAGTGATAGCTGTTGTTACTTATAGTCTGTCTGTAATACTAAAAGACCAAATAATGCTTATTAATTTTTATATAAAAGTAAAGAAAAAATATTAAATTTACTCATACATTCTGACCACAAGACACCGCTGTCCCCACTCACAGCTTATGAAGAAAGCAGCTGAAACGACCTGATGACAACTTTACTTAGCTGTACTGGATCTGTGCCCTTGAATATCCGTCTCAGCTCTCCTCGCACTAGAACTATCGAGCATTGTGGCGGCGCACAAGGTCGTGGCCAGAAGCTGGGGGGGCATAGATCAGCCTGGCCCATTCAAGCCATAGCTAAAATAGGTCAGGAAACAGGACATAGGCATAGGGGCTTTGATCGTGCATTGCTGCATCCTTGTTCACCTTGCACTTGTGTCTTTTATATATTAGGGTCATATTCTCCTGCACTCTTCGAGGCTACTTTCCTCGACCTAAAGCCAGGACAAATAGTTTCTGGGCCAACACTATTCAACAACCTGGTTTTCTGTGCGTTATCTTCACTAAATCCCGCCTGCAAAAGGTGCTATTTCGCCGAGAACGAATCAGAAGACAACCATGCCTACCGACCACACCGCAGAATGGGGCGATAAGCTTGCAGAGTTAGCTTCCCTTCCAGCGGAAAATGTAGTCCATTCCCGACTAACGGGCATCGCTGGCACTGGGATCGCCACCCTGGTGAGCAAGCTAAAGCAGGACCCCAAGCCGTCTCATGGCTCCAAGCCGTCGCAGGGCCCCAAGGCGTACGGCGGCTTCGCCTTGACTCTTACGCATGATACAGAGCATAAGAACTTTGAATGGCTCCAATTCATCACCCGGCAGCTCGTTGTTGGTGGTGCTGCCAAAACGGGCAACCTAGTCATGAAGACAAACACGACCTCTTATCAATTAGTAGAGTCAGAGGTGGAGATCACAGACTACGCCTTTGCGACCGGCTCAAAGCCCTCGAACTGGAATACCTGCTGGAAGGTAGACTCCTCTATTTCCAAACCATTCTTCCGTGATGTGTTCGAATACGCCATCTCCGATGCCCATAAGTTGACCGCTATTATGGACAATCCGAGTATCTTGATCGGTAAAAAGCTGAAACCTGCAGAGATACATTATTACGAAGATGCGCCGGACAACACAGTGGATATGAAGGACGCGCTGGGTACCGGCGATGGGATCTCCCGCGCCTACTTCTCGGACTATCTAGTGAAGAAGGAGGCCAATGGCAAGTGGCGTATCTACGCCCGCTTTGATTTCAGCTTGACCTGGAAAGCAAAGGATGCGGACAAGAACAACTTTACGCTCCGTTCTTTGAATGCCACTACAACCACGTCACTGCTCGATTGCCACATGGACGCTCTTAATCACAAGACGATTAAGCATGTGAATGTGAAGGGCAAACCAAGCACGGAGTCCACGGAACCCTGGAAGAGTTTTCGTGACTTGATCCTCTAGTGAGCTGATCCTTGGGGGCCTGAGACTTTTGCGAGGATTTGACCCATAGGTTGACTACACGGCTAGTAGTTTGTCCAGTATCTTCACCTGCTGGAGAATACTCGACACACCGCCGTGGTGGATAATTGTGTCTTTTTCCGCGATGCAAACCGACCTTAGGATTAGGGAGAGGAATGGAGAAGGAATAAATAAGAAGGACAGCATATAGTAATATAATTACTATTATATGCGGTAAATTGCTTGTGATATCCAATTTCGATTCTGAGATAAACGAATTCTGAGGCGGTCCGATAACAACCTTACCTATGCGTAAGCGGAGAATACTTAGGGGAGACCGGACAGATAGCCATGCTTATTAGAGAGGCTCTATTTGAAACACCCTTTTCAAAGAAGAGAAGGCGGATCTAAGAACGCATCATGGGACCAGTATGCAACCTGACCTTGCTTAGCTAGCTTGGCTGAGAGATAAATGGTCCTCAACACTGGTCACGATACCTAAACTGAAGAATTGGTTGCAATTCAATAGCAAAAAATAGCAGTATATACTTATGACTGTATATAAAAAGCTTCTTTAGACGAGGACACAATCTCCACTTTAACAGCCAGCTATCGTAGCGCCAACAACTGGTACACTTCCAATCTCCCATCTCCCATTTCTAAGTTGGCACGGTATCACATCAAAAAGCCATTCTAGCCAACTTCCCTTGCGCCCATGAGTAGTACGTGTGCCTGTCATTACCGGACACTTCATCGATACACAGAAAGCGAAGCTATGCGTTCCCTCATCATGCTAGAATAAAGGCCATGCGAATAACAATTACGGTTCTGCTTCCTACTCGCGCACACGGGGATCGCGGCCGATTTGCGCAATGCTATCCACTACAACGAAGCTATGTTAGCCGATACCATGGTGTCACTTGATGGGATCATGGTATTTTCGATCGAGAAACCACGCCGTACTGATTCCACTGGTCACGCTGAATCTTCTCAAGTTGGGTCCTGCGGTCAAAGTGTCATCTTATAGTTGATATATATATATAGTTACATCTTGTTTCAAGCTATATAGGTGGCTTAGCTTTAACATCGGGTCCCTTAATAGGAAACCAGTACTTAAGTCACTTAAAATAGCATTGACTATATTATAGAAAAACAGTGCTATATCATAGTATATAAGCGCTATGTTATAAATTGTACATGCTATATTATAGTGCGTTTGGCCCTATATGCCACTAACTTGATCAAGTAATTAGTTTACATCAATCTCCAGCACCTATTTTACGGAGCAGTATTACCTATAGTAAATGGAAAAAGGGACGGCTTACTGTATCCGATATCCAAGCTAGCCACATGTTATATAGCGTCTAAAAATAACAATAGGCGTAAGCCAGGTATCATCGTTTCGATCTGCAATTAATTAATCAAGGTCGTATTCGAGTAGTATGGAAGTGTAAGGTAGTAATTTATTGGCCCGTGCTGTCTTATATGAAACTCTATACCTCTGCAAAGAATATAAAGACACCACGGAGCCCCAAATTACTCTGCAGATCATCGCTCTACAGATCGTCATTCTACAACGCCAACCTGACTCGTCTTTAAAAGCAACTCAGTCCCTACTACATCCATCAAGCAAAATGGTGGCCAAATTTCTTCCATTAACTCTTCTGGCCTTTGCAAAACTGGGCTTAGCTGCCAATGAGTATAGCGATGACGATTGGGCCAATAGTATGTTTACTAAACTTGACAACTCCACTATAAAGTAAAGTCTAGCTAATATCATTCGTGTAGATCAAGACTTTGTTATTAAAGACCTTGCTCCGTAAGCCTTGGGGATATCGAACTCTATCGAAAACACGAGGAGGTTTGCTAACTATAGCATAGGATTTGGTTCTTTTCAGACGGCGCTTGCTATCCGCAAGCCGCAGAAATTAACGGCCAGCAGACAAACGGAAATGGCGCCAGCGGTTGTGGTTTCCCAGCTGGCAGCGGCCTAGACAGCGGTTGCCAGTCTCCTGGCCAATGGAGCGGTGCAGGTACTCAAGGCACCTCGTTCCCGACGTACTGGACCGTTACAGACTGCCAAGATGGCTCAAGACGTGTTTGCTACGACATTTACTTCCGCCACGATTCGGGGCACGAGTCGGATTGGGAATACGCCTGTGTAGTCCTGTCCAAAGACAGCAACGGCATGTGGTTCCGTAACGGCATTATCTTAGAGCAGGATCCCAACCAGCCCCTCGTCTCTTGGGGTGATCTGGAGACCTGGGACGACGGGTAAGTTGTTGTACTCATAATGTGACTCCAGTCTCAAAATGGACTTGACGCTGAATCTCACGATTTTAAACAGGCAATCATTCACCGACGGAAGCAACAGAAACGGCAATCATGCTATGATCTACTCGGCCAAATTCCATCATACCATGTTCCCTCACCAGTATACCGGGCTGGGCAAGGACAATTGCGCCACCACCGTATCCGAGATGTTCCGCAACAATGACTTCTACTGGGCTGCTGCCAATAACCTTGAGCCAGGCACAAACATCCCCCGCGAATGGGTTTGGGGCAAAGCTGCTTCTAACCCCCAGGCTTTGTCTGACGCAGTCTGCGGATACCCTAGCTAAGCGTCATTAAACATACCTTAGTTAGTTAACGGAGAATGGCTGTTGCAGGCATATTCAGTATATATTAGGATCTATGTGAGCTAATAAAGCAACTGGATCTTTTCTTATTTTGCTTTATTACACTTGTTTATATCGTTAAATAGCTAGTCTTGAATTAATAGAGTACATACACCTGGTCTAAGTATCACGACCAGACTTCTATAATTGCAATAGTAAAATTATAAGATTAATAATAAACCAGCTAATTAATTAGCAGTAACTTGTTAAGCCAATTAATACTTTAGTAATATAACCTATTCAACTTATAAATTGAATCCAATATGTTATTTGAAATCGATTGAACATATATACAATTTATGTTTAGTGGAGACCTCGCTGATGCTAGTAGGGATCTCAGCGCCCGGAATTTGAGTGGCCGCTTCAGGTGCCGAATTTTGACGTTGGGATCAAACTCATATATTGTCCCATTGCCATAAGTGTTTGGACGAATGTTGCTATTGTTGCGTATAATGATATTCTCTATCCATTGTTGGTCATTGGGAAATTACCCAAGTTGCGTCATTCATACCGCGCAACCAAGGTGGTTCACACTGAGAAGGGCAAGGCTATGTATCCAACAACCAAATGTACTCTTATAAGGATTCTTAAAAAGTTATCATATACTCTTTTTCCGCAAAATAGTACTTAAGATTCTGAGCTCAGTTTCCCAAAATTCGTCTCTATGTTGTTTAGCAGAGTATTATATTACACGTCTCCAGTAGCGCGTAGTCGTTAGTTACCCTGCATTCTAAACCAGGCTTACACCGAATTTGGCGAAGGCTCACGGTAATACAAAGAAACACCGGAATACATGCATTCTACTTAGTCTAATCTGCCCAAGTATCTTGCATCCGTCTTTAATATCTGTGTGCGCGAAAATGTCGAATCTGGTCGCATCAACTGAATCTGCACAGTTAGCACCCTGAGTGGATTAGTGTCCTACGCCTGATGTGCATTCACATCAAAATGTAGATGAAAGAAGTATAAAGGATTGTATATTCGACACGGAATACCTAGCCATATATAGTTCCCCAAAGGGGGGACTTTCATCAACAAACCTGCACAAGTATGATAGATAGTCCAAGTGGGGAAATACACTGATTTTGGCACTTTAGTATGGGGATCTAGTGTTTTCTCCCACCCATAACAGCATCTAGCAGACGCCCATAGCTAGTTGCTGCCCGACTCCACCGTCATATGACGATAAAAACATTAAAAGCTGCGCCGACTCCATTCTAGGGATCTGTGGAGTACTTCCGGCATCTTACTTCCGGATCCTGGGTAAGCAGATAACAGTATGGGGTAGCTTAAAGGAAAATATATGAATGGCCGGGGGTATCTTCAGCTCCGATCTAGCAATGGCTTCAGGTACGAGCATTGTGGCAATCTCTGGCCTGAGTTGGCGCTCTCTGATTGGGGACCGTCGACGGGCGTCCCGTGCGACGGAGCGCCTCGCCCGGCCTGCGCCACTCTTTGTTTGGGGATTGCTTGCTTGGAGATTCGCTTGCTGGGCCCATTGCTCGCGTGGCCAGCGCTGGCCATACCGAATTTAGAACGGCTGGAAGAGCTTGGCGGTCGAGATCGGTCTAGGTACGCGATAATGGTGGCCCCCTGTCAGTTACGCTTAAAACTAATCTGCTCTCAACAGTAGCCTTGCGGCTTTGTGGAGAAAAAGGGCTTCAGCTCAGGTGAAAAAAACAAATAGTTTGTGAAATACTTCTCCGTTGGTTCCACCTTTGTAGCTCTCTTGCCACCAAACATGAGCCTCTGCAGAGGCCAGTGTTTGGACAAGTAAGTATGGTGGTCTATATGAACGGCCAAGACCTCGCCAAGATTTGCCAAGATGCTGCCTCTACAGCTGCTGTTGACCTATCCATCAATCATCCTACAGTGACAGCTCTTGGCTTTACGGCGTGCTGCCACTGCTCGACGACATGCGCCCCTTGCTTGTTAGTGTCTCGGCACTCGTCTTAGCCTGGGAGGCTTCCGGTCGGATTATCCCGATAGCCAGCAATGAACTTGCTGAGCGCGACCAGTCATACCGTGCCAGCAACGGCGAGACCTTTGCTGTAGAGTATGGCTTTGATTACCACGGAGGCGACTACAAGGAGATTACCGCTGCGAATTTGCATGACTGCATCAACTACTGTGCGGCTCACTCACCATGCCGAGCTGTTTCTTACACGGGCAAATCATGCTGGCTAAAGTCCACGGTGGAAGCTGCTGTCGCTAACAGCAGGGTAACTGGCGCTGTCCGACTGCAATACGTGCCATCACCTATCACATGTCCTATTAACGGCGGTGATGAGTTAAAGCAAGCAGATGGAAAAAAGTATACCGTTGAGTGCGGGACAGACCGCCCTCACGGTGATATCAAGTCGGTACCAACGCTTAATTTTGCTAATTGTATTAAGCTCTGCGACGAAACTCAAGGCTGTATTGCGGCTAGCTGGCGATTTGGCGATTGCTATCTGAAGAAGTCACTTAAGCCAGCTATTTCTAATTCATGGGTTGACACTGCTGTACTCAGCTCACTGCTTAATACTCCGGCGCTATGCCCAACTCAAAATGGCAAACAGATTAAGGAGATAAGCGGCAGAAGTTTCACAGTTGCCTGTAATACCGATTACGCAGGAGGTGATATGGCAAGCAAACAATCAGCCAGCTTTAACGACTGCATCTCGTGGTGCGATGAGACAAGCGGCTGCATCGCCGCTGCTTACCGAGACGGCCATTGCTGGCTGAAGAGGAAGTTGACAACTTCTTCTAAGCGTACAAATTGTCAGGTTGCTGTACTGAGCAACAAGCTGCCACATACGTCAACCCACAGCACATCAACCTCAACAAAATCAACAATAAAGTCTACGCTAACGACTTTGAAAAGTACGTCCAAGAGCTCGTCGACAAGCATTAAAAGCACCACCATCAGTCAATCTATCAAGGCTTTCACTTCGACCACCATCAAGTCCAGCTCAAGTGCTACCTCTAGTAGCTCCTTGAGCTCAGCTGCTACTTCTATTAGCTCGTCAATCCCGTCCACTACCGCCACCTCTGCTCCTACAACCGCCACCTCTGCTCTTACAACCGCTACCTCTGCTCCTACAACCGCTGCTTCACCTACTTCAGCATCTGAGATTACACTCTCCTCAGCCTCTGATATTTCATCCGCTTCGACTGCTGCAACAACCAATGCTGGCAATGGTGCATCAACCTTAGCTAGTGCCCCTGACAGCTCGGTACAAACTGCTGCTCAGACCACTCAATCCGCCAGCACCTCTGCGCCCCCTGGCACCCTCCAGACACCAACTGGCCCCATCACACTTGATGCCCAGCCTACAGCGACTCTCGGGCCGCTGCCTCCTCCCAACGTCAACTTGGCAGGCACAGATGCTGTGACTCCTCAGGAGATTTCTCAGCTCTGGTTCGGAAGCTCGTCTGCTGCATCTAATGCTTCCAACGCCGTCAACTCTCCTACTGTCCGTGTCAACATTACATTCGAATATCCATCAATTGTGCTTGATAATTCCATCAACGTTATCAATATTCAATGTGGTTCCGGAAGCTTGTCTGCCGACTTCAACAGCACTCAGGTTTACAATGCCGCAAAGGCCTCTTGGGCAACTGCTAAAGGCAACGCGACTAGTCTTATTGTTATCACGGCTGCTTCAGGCTGCAGCTCTGACGGCCACTACATATATTTTGTGGCTAGCAACTTCGCCTTTAATGACAAGACCCACTCTGTAAGCTGCAGCGGCTCTATTGAGTCTGTTGCCGACATCGCACAAGAGGTCGGTATGGACTTTGGGTCGATCCAGTATTCTACGTCAGCAATCGACTCCAATCCTGATCTTGAAGCCACCTACGGCTGCACTGCACCGGGCTCCTCACAAGTCCATGGCCTGCCAGCTATTTACTGCGGCCCAGATTTTGATGGGCGTCTAGATGATAAGCTTGGTTACTACTCAGGCTCCGACGAAGACTTCAATGTACGTGCTGTAATACTGTTACGTTATTCACGGGTATTGCCCCCTTGATTAAAGATATACTGACATACTGATAGGCTACACTGGCGGCTCTCGCCCCTGGAGTCCCTGCAAACTCTCCCGAGCGTCGTGGTCTGATCCAGCGTAGATGCTTTCTGGGCCTCTGTCACGTTGTCCAAGCCGTCGAACACGTCGTATCCACGGTATATCATGCGGTTGCAACTGTTGTCACCAACGTTGCTCATACCATTGTGAACAATGTTGAGACCGCTGCGGAGAAGCTGGCGAAAGAGGCCGAGCAGACCATCGGTAATCTTGCTAGCGATGTGTTATCCTTTGTCGAGAACCTTGCATCCGCTGTTGTTGGGCTGGCCACCTTCCTTGTTACGGGTGACTACTCCAACTCATTTGACTTCCCCTTGCACCTGGGACCGCCGCCTCTCTCGTTGGATGAGTCCCCCTGGGGCGATGGCTTCAAGTTCTACGAATGGACTCCTGACAAGGGCGAATGGTATGATGCTCAGGCAGATGCCATCGACAAGATGAAAAGCGTGGTGCTTGGTGATGCTGATCCTGAGCCTGGTATCGAGCTTTGGTGTGTTAACTGCGGAGTTCAGGGTGACCTTAAGGTTACGGGTAGCATCTCCTATTCACTTGCCAACGGCCTTACTAAGGGCCAGGTGTCCATGAACGGAAATGTATATGCCGGTCTCTTCCTCGGCATGAACGCATTTGCTGAGTGGGACCCCAAGGATGAATATGACTTCCTCACCATGGGGCTGCCAGGCTTCGAGATTCCCCATATCATCGTTGTTGGACCCTCGCTTTCCCTCGGTGTTTCTATTGATCTAGATGTCGCTGCTGTCGGACAATACCTTGTTGGTGCTGGTCTTACCTGGCCATCTATTTCAGCCACGCTAGACTTTATCCATTCTGGCGGATCATCTCAGTCTGGATGGAAACCAATTGTTAATGATACAGTCCAGGCTGATGGTAGTCTAACTGTGAACTCTACTCTCGGTCTCCCAATCACTCTTGGCTTTGGTATCGATGTCTTGGATGGCAAATACAAGAAGGAAATTAAGCTTGTTGACACCCCAGGTGTTCGAGCTAGCCGTAAGTCCCCCCTACCTCTTTTTTTTTTCTTTCTTGCAACGCATCAGAAAACTAATCAAAATGCTTCTAATAGTCGAGTACGATTTTACCAATGAGCTCACCAATGGCTCACTTAATTCTGCTCCCCCGGACGGCTGCTATGGTATAGAATGGGGTATTGGCCTTGTCAATACTGTCGTGCTTGATCTTTCAGACATTGACCAAGGTACCTACACCCTTGATGAGTGGGATGGCCCACTGTTTGCCTCGGGCTGCATTGGGGAGTCTCTCACAATTGCTGCTCCCACCACTACCCTCACGGCTCTGCCAGGTGGCACCACATCCGTTGCTCCTCCGCAGACTTATCCTGATTGCTCTACATTCACCTGCCCTAACAATGACTCTGGCTACTGCACTTCCAATGGAGAAACCTTCAAGCTTGACTGCGAAGTTGCCTATGAAACACAACAGTTGGCCAACCTGTGCGTCACCAGCCTGGGTGCGTGTGTCGCCGCTTGTTCCTCTACTTATGGCGCCAGCTGTACTGGTGTCTCCTTCTTTTCATGGGGTGTCCAGGATTGCATTGAGCAGGCCAACGACCCGTGGGGCTTTGACGAGTTCGATAACTGCTACCCCTTTGCTGTTGCTTCTGGCGCTGTTTCTGGCGAACAGGCAAACGGCGGCTGGAGCATGACCAAGGCGACACCACCGAGCAAAAAGCGAGGCGACTCCGGACTTCTTGGACGAGCGCCGGCCTTGACCACAAGCGTTTCTACCACAGGAACCAGCACTTCTACCACAGGAACTAGCACTTCCACCACTGCTACTAGTAACGCTGCTACTACTGCGACTAGCAAAAGTGGCACAACAGCGACGAGCAGCATTGACACTGCATCTGCTGCTCTGCCGTCACCTACGGATAGCTTCAGCACCATCACTATCAAAGATGCAACGGGCCAGCTACAAGTTAACCCACATGTAAATGGCAGCTTGTTCATTTCTGCAGCCAACAGCAGCGTGCCGTTGACTAATCTTACAAATGGCATCGGCTTCGTGGCCGACACAAGCGAGAGCGCTGTCATGGGCGACTCCACTGGCCGTCTTCTCTACTACTTCCCAAACACAATCTCCGCTGTTGGCGCATCCCGTCTTCGTCTAGGAGCTTGGGGCGGCATCCCTAATGGAGCCGAGTTGGTGACACTATTCCCAACTAAATCCAGCACTGGAGTCACAGTCCTTGTTGCTATAGACTCGAGCCTGAACGTTTTCTATCCCTTTGTCTGCTCTATTGAGGGCCAGCTTAACAAGATCTTCCTTGTTTCTGACGCAGATACAGGCTCAGCCACGCTGATGAGCTCCGATCTGACATATACCGTTATTGGTGGTGTTGCTCAACAGTGCCTGTCGCTCGCTATGGTGGCCGAGGGCCTGGATGGCTGGTCACCGCCAAGCACAACCAGCAGCGCAAAGATATGAAAAAAAAAAAAAAAAAAGAATCTGAATTATGAACGATTTATAGAACCCTTTCTTTAATATGTCTTATACTTATGGCTATAAGTTTCATTTTTAAACATCTTTTTATAGTATATATAAATTCATTTAATTTTATGCTTTTTATAGCGAGATATAGAAAGGTTATGCGTCAAATTCCGGTGCTATTGTAAAGTTTACTATAATATATATATCATAAAGTAATTGACTCTTAAGGGCTTCAAAATAACAAGTAAATACATGTGAATAGTATTGTTGCTCTACATACCTATTAATCACCCTACTACGACCTGAACAATCACAAGAAACAAGATGTCGTCTAATGCGCCCAGAAAACTCCTATTCCACCCATCATAAGCCAAGTGCATCCTATTGATCAAAAAAAAAAAAAAAAAAAGATAATTAAGAAAAGAGAAGGATCACATGTCAGTCATTTCAGTCTACAAGGTGAGTTTTCAATACCTACGTCCTACGTTTTCTGTCAGTGGCTGGGGTTTAGGAAAAGGTTGGGACATGGATCAATCAGGTGTTGAAGGAAGATGGGAAGGGCAGAAGAGGGAAAGTTAACTGCATGCGCCACGGCTGGGGTTCAAGGCAGCATAGCCAACTAAAAGGCATTCCACACTGACTCCACGCGCCATGACTAAAGGTCGGAACAATGTTTGATCAGGTGATGAAGAAAGGAGAGAGAGAGAGAAGAGGAGAAGCAGGAAGATGGAGGGGAAGGGAAGGGAAGGGGGAAAGAGGAGGGGGGATTACTAGGGAGTCGAAGATTCTGAGACTGGATTGTATGTTAGCTCGATCGTCATAGACATAGAATGGCAACCTGACGACGAACCCACGGGGCGCTCTGACTATATGCCCATATTCATCCTGGTCGGAGGTCTTCTGGCTTCAGACTGTAAGCATTGCTGCAACTTGAAAAGGCACAAGAGGACCTACTAGGTGTTGGCAGCATGGAAAGAATATTCGCTGCTATTGTCTGCTCCAGGTGTTCAATGATATCCTCGACATCCTCATTGGCTGAGATTTTGCTTGGCTCTCTCTTCAACAATGATTGCGCGATTCTCTTGCTTCAAAGCAGGTACACCGCGCGGACTTGCACACCGCAGACGCCTTACTAGTGGACACTGGTCACAACGCGTATCTACGTAGGTAAAAATAGTAGACGTTATGTAGCATATCAATTGAGGAGCATACATTACTAGTAGAGATTCTCCTTTGAGGATACCCAAGATTTTGAAAATGTCGTCTATTTGCCTCGGGACCACCTTGTCATCTCAAAACTCTGCACATGCTTTCTCCCCCACCCTGAATCTTTTGCCCGGAATTTCCGATGCCTGCAACTGTTTCAAGACTCGAAATTTCGGTATTCAGTGGAAAGCTTGGTCCGAAATTCCGGCATTGCCATTTAACAGTCTGTTATAAAGCTGTTGTATCCCCTGAGCTACGATGAAGCAATTATTTTACACTTTTATATATTTTAAATACTACTGCCTATGCTCATGGCGAACTTTCTGCGGTCTTACTTCCCTACTAAACCGACTCTACTAGAGAAGGATGTGTTTAGTCTCAATGGAAAAGTATAGCAAATAGCGCAAATTTACCTCCTCCTATACTACGACGACTGACATCCTTCTTTGGCAGGTCTTTATTATCACCGGAGGTACTGGAGGTGTAGGTCTTGAGTTGGCCACGATTTTGTATCACGCCAACGCCACTAGAATTTATCTTCTCTCGCGATCCTCAGAGTCAGGAGACAAAGCCATCGAACACATTACAAAATCTGAGCCTCCTCTGGGAATGGAACCACGTTCCTCTGAGCAAGTGCAGGCTCTTCGCTTCATGAGGCTTGATTTAGCGGACTTATCTAGTGTCAAGGAGGTCGCGGAGTCATTTTTGAAGCTCGAAACACGTCTTGATATCATCTGGCATAATGCAGCAGTTATGCTGGCACCAGAAGGCAGCGTTAGCAAGCAAGGCTACGAACTCACCTTTGCAACAAACGTTTTTGGCCCCTACTTGTTGCAACACTATCTTACACCAATTATGCTTCAAACGGCCCGAAATCTTGACACGCCAAAGGGTTCTGTTCGGGTGTGCTGGGCTGGGTCTGGCGGTAGTGTAACACCTCCAGGGCAGGACGGTATCGTGTGGGAAGACTGGAAATTAAGCCCCCCGGTATTCCAGGGCTTCACAGGCCGCACTCAAAGATATATGCAAAGCAAGGCCGCAAACGCGATTCTCGCGGCTGAGATGGCGAAGCGCCACCCCGATATCATTAGCTGCGCATTTAATCCAGGTGCTATCAAGACAGATATTGCCCGCCACGCGCCATGGTACCTTCAGGCTGTCCATAATCTTATGTCTCATCCAGTGCGATTTGGCGCATTGACAGAGCTTTATGCCGGGTTGTCGGACAAGGTTGCCGAAAGAAATGGGTGCTTTATAGTTCCTTTTGGTCAGATCGGCCAAACTGTTCCAAAGGTTGAAGAAGGAATCCTGCAAAGAAATTCCGGTACGAAGCTGTGGGATCTATGCAATGAGAAAGTCAGAGACTTTTATTAGATTTTGTATCATAGGGTATCAAACGGCGACGCTTAAGGCCGCCAGGTTCTAGCTAGGAGCCAGTTGAAAAACTATATAAAAAACAAAGAAAAATGACCAATGAATTGCGCCGTGAAATAACTCTAGATAGATTCTAAAGGCTTGTATATGCGACTACAGTGCATATACAAAGAGGAGTTCCTCATTCTCCCATGGCTTGCTCGTGAGTTGGCACAGTCAGTACATACCCGGCGGGTTGACAGAATGCTGTTAAAATCTAGTGACATGGGGGACCACTTGGCGCGTTCTCCCCGGAATCTCGGCGAACGCTCAGTGCACCGAGATTCCGATAGCGCGTTTTTAGAGGCATCCGTGTTGTTCCATTCAATGAAACCTCATAGCAAGCATACGCAACAGCTGGTAAAGTTGCACCAGCTACTTTCAGCAAATTGATCTATTGATCTTGCTTCTGGATTTGGGGCTGCCGACACGTGGTAATGGAGAGGACTGCAGCTTCTCGAGCTGCGCGCTTCGGAACCGTGGCCGGGAGAACGGGAAACCTTCGCCGATCCTGCGAGGCCTGTAGGACTTTAAAGGTCCGCTGTATCCTTAATACAGACAGCAACAGCGTGCCCCAATTGTGCAAAAGATGATTTTCATGCCTGTTGTCTTCAGTCAGCATCACGAGAGCCAATCGGTAACAGTCAATTCAGATGTAGCAGCAATGGGACGGCTTGCATCTTCGAGCAAGCCATTGCTCGGCCTCGACGGGCTAAGCCAACGCCGTAAGCCTTTTTCATTCATCTTCCTTGAGTATAAACTAACTGATTAATCTCAGGAAGTCAAGGTCAAAAGCAGTTGAAGAGAAGATTGAGGGACTAGTTACCCTTCTATCATCAATGACTGAAAAGACGGAATCGAGTAAAAAGCTCGAAAGCTCAACCAACGTAGATTCAGCTACCACCGTTGAACAAAGTACGGAGCTAGATTCAACAGCATCTTTAACTGACACTTATCAAGACGTGATTTCCATGGGTTTCCTCGCTACTGATGAAGCAAATCAACTACTAGCAAATTTCATTGCCGGCTCAGCGGAATTTCCGTTTATAGTGCTTCCGTTTCAGGCTGACCTCGAGTATCTGCGATGGCAGCGACCCTGTCTTCTCCTTGCAATCCTGACTGCCTTTGCTCGAGACCATTTGCAAATACAGCTGGAAGTAGAGTTCAGAAAGATGCTGGCTGACAGAGCGACTTTTAATGCGGAGAAGAATATAGATATATTGCAAGGGATACTAGTGTTTCTCACTTGGTAAAACTAATGGAACACTGCATTGTATATCTACATGCTGATGTTTGCTTATTAGGAACCACCATTATTTCCACTCCACTAGAGACCAAATTTACCAGCTATCTCAAATGGCAACCACAATGGCAGTAGAGCTCAGGCTTGGCCCTCCAGAGGAGTTATTCAAGGATATTCTGATTCAGCAGCAAGAAATATTTGAGTGGTCGACTTGTAACGAAAATTGTTTTTCCGTCGTCGAAAATATGCGGACATTTGTGGCTTGTTACTACATTTCATCCTGGTAAGTTCTCCGGTTACTCTTCATATAGCCGGTACACTTACTCATGTTTCTTGTTCAACAGCGTCGCACTCGCAATGAGAAAACCAACGCATTTCAAATACAGCAGCGACATCGCTGAATGTTGTACACTGTTGACGCATGTTTCACAAGCTGTATCAGATGGGATACTGCCGTGCTTTGTCCAATTACAGAAGTTGGCGGAGGAGATTGATCAATTATATCAATACAGCCACGAAGAGACTTTACAGAATATGGATTACATCCAAATAAACGCTACAATAAGGAATTTCAGGGGGAAGATTGACCATATAGTACAACATTTTTCGCCGCAAGCAAAGGCAAACAGTGCGTATCCTCCAACCTATTTATCACTAGTACCTACCATGAGACTTACTATGACAGGTTTGATTCAAAGGAAGTGCCTCTATCTGCAGGTGTATGTCCAGGAAATTGGCCTTCATTGTCCTTTGAAACATCGAAATCTCCACAACTTGGGCAATTTCGCATGCTGCAATTGGTGTTCATCGCTGCAACGGTTTGGTATAGTAAGCTCATGCGTACAAGCAGCACAGAGTTATATTAAACAATATGTGCTTTTACCTCCGGAAACTCTTCAAAACACTATTCTCTTTCAAGAATCCGAGCTCTTATATGCCATTCTCGTACTAGGTGCCGGTACGCTTGGGGGTATTGCTGTGGGAGAACCAGGCCAATTGCGCGAAATTGCAGATATTTCTTCTTATCTTACCGCTCTTAGGGACAAGATGAAGACTATGGTATCCGTCACAAAAGATGGACAAGACAGACGCGATTACTTCTGGAAAATGATGCAGTTTTTGAAGCATTGTTTGAACTGGAATTCAACATACACTGGAACTCGGAATCATTCAACAGGCGCTGACATGTGCAGCAGAGATAATAACATGTCTTTTACAAGAATCTTGGACAATATTCCTGATGAAGAAGTAATACAAGATACTGAAATATTCGATATATTAGACATGAGCTGGATTCTAGATACTTCAGAGTTATAGCCAATATGATGATATTATACTTTTGTGATAAACCGTGTACAGGAATTGACTATTGTGTTTAGGCCAATGAATACACGTTATACGAGATGCTAGGTGTTAAGAATTTAAAGAAATATATTACTGCCTATATTCCATAAGAGGAATATTCATCTGGATCACCTTTCTGCTACGTTGGGAAAGGAGATTCCATGTGATGCTTCAAATTAACTCCCGCCATGTATGTTTATTAGTGGGGAGCTGTCTTTCACAAATAGCACTAAAACCGTTTAATCATTTATGTTATGTATTGGCGAAGGGATTACTTTCAACTCAAGTCATATAATCTAGAGATCGAACAGTTGTAAATTTGTAGGAGTTAGTTTGCTCTACCTTAGCTTCATATCGGTGTCATGATAAGGCAAAAGCATTCTCTAAATAATATACGTATGGTTTGTTTATATTAGTAGAGATTTGGGTTAATACACTGAGTTTGGTGTGAACTATCTCTATTTTACGCGGCTCTATGTATTATTATACTTTTTTCCATGTCCTGAGTAATTACACAGTCTGGAGGAATTGTTGAATCTTTTCAAAACTTTTGAGCTTGGAGTTGTGTAACATGAAATCGTGGCCAGTGTTATCAATAACTTGAGACTGGAACGAGGCAGCATCAGGAAAAAGCGAGCTTGATTTAGCCAACTGGTCAATGCAAGCGCCATTATTGGGGTTACAAAACAAAACATCTTCGCTACCCGTAATAGCAAAAACGTTGCCTGTGAATCCAGTTGCAGGCTGCAGACCCTCAGCAAGAGTGCCGCCCTCTCCACACGTCATGACATCCTGCCCATCGAAGCTCATCTTCGGAATCGTGGCATCATAATCACCACCGTAAAAAATTTCTTCATGTCCAGTTTCATTGCTGGCGGTGATATATCCTAGTGGATACCCTTTGAAGCGGTCGAATAATAAAGCGGCTGGCTGCATCTGGAGGAGAAGCAGAGGGCTCGGAAGGGGAACGAACGCCGACCAGCCTGTTAGAATCATGGCATTAACAAAATTTGGTGAGAGTCTTGCTGCAGCAACACCAGTGATTGAACCATAAGAATGGCCTGTAAAGACAACTTTGGGGAAAGCAATGCCAAGGGGATTGCTTTTGGAGCGGAGAGACGCCACGATGCTCTCAATAACTGCAGCTTCAATTGGCATCTGGACGATTGTATTAGGGTCTGGAATTGTAGATTTGCCGTGTCCAGGAAGGTCAACGGCTAAAGTCGCATATCCCTGAGAGGCAAAATATCGCTGGTATGAGTAGCCGGAAGCTTGAAGATCCGGCTCACTTAGAGCGTCCCATACAGTACGATCGCAAGTGTTGCCGTGGATAAGAATTTGAATAGGGAGAGCTTCGGGATGAGCAGCGTTGCTAGGGGCACAGTATTGAGCGCTGATAGAGAAAGAAGCAGACGTTGAAACTTCACCAACAGCACCGACAGCCCCAGTATTCATAGCTTGGGTGACAAACTGATTGATTGAAGTAGCATTGTCAGGGTCGAAACTATTGCCAAAGTCCAAGTTGGAAGCGGTGGCAGAGACTGAAAATTCGACAATTCTGCACTGAGCTGCATCTTGTGCCGCAGAAGTAGAAACAAGAAAAGCGGCTATCGCCAAGAAACGTCGCATTTTTTCTTTCATTTCTTTTCTTTCCCCGTTTACTACGCCGACGTGATATGAGGCTTGAAAATACTTTATTTTATAGGTAGGTGAACGCCTATTGCCCGATACTTGGTAGCTCGTAGCGAGGTTCAGTATCCAGTGAACTAGTCTAGCGGGAGAAGCCTCATTTTATAATGTGTAATTTAAACCCTATTATTAGTATCCTACGTATTATTGACCGATAATGAGATGATTATGTATGCATATTTGGATGAAGTAACATCTTCGGAAAACTACCGGAATCTGATGATTAGCAATTAGTCTTACCATCTTATCCTGGGTCGTATCCGCACTACCAAGCGCAAAATTCTCTCCTATCCCGGCATAATATTACCAGTAAGCAAGTTTAGTATGGTATACGGTAGCCCTGCATACTGCCAACATGCAAAAAAGGCATGGATCATGAAGCAGCCTTGCACGTTACCAGTTATTCTAGACTTTGACTGTAACTTGAAAGCACAGAGTGCGACTTCAGATAGTGATCCAACTGCATCGGCAAGACCAGGGTTATTACGCCCCCTGCAGCTTCGCAGCTAGGGCTGACATGTGTAGTAGGTGGTAGGCCTAGTATGAGATAGACCCACGTAAAACAAGTGAGTTATGCACTCCTGACAAGGGATAGAGTCAAATATAGATATCCTGTAGTGGAGCAGGCGGTACCCAAAAAATAGAAAGGGCTATATTGGTAAGAAAATAGAAATATTAATTACTCATAACATGTTCTAGGCACAGGCTATCCTCTTAGTTGATCTGTGTTGCGGACGAGGTCATGTTACATAGTGTATGGGAGGCTCAGGTTGTCTTTCGCTGGTTCCAAAATGGGTTCCACACGGCACTGTACATCAAATAGACAATTATCGTAATGGATATAATTAATATACTAGTATATCTAGTAGCGACTATACCTTCCAAGAGAGTCATATAACTTAGACACAATCATATAAGACAACACGCGATGCGGTCTTAACTCTAAACAAAATACTTCAGCATTGCAGTTCATATTCCTTATCACCGTCAAATCTGAGTACGACGAGTATAGCTTACTTTTGCTCACTGCGACAGTAATTGGTTGATACAGAGATTGCACCAGCCGGGTTCCTGGTCCCTTGTGTAAACCGAACAAACACTAGCATATTGCGTAAGAAAAACATGTGTTAGATAGCCCGAAAAGTGGTCCGCACTTTCGACCTGAGTTATTCAGATCTTTTCACCTAATATAATATACTTGTTGATAACTAGCCCACTTTGGATGTTACTTATTGGCTAGTAGTCCTAGTCTTACCCTTTTTCCTTGTTAGACATGGGATCTTGTTATATAGTTGGCCCTCGTACCTAACTCAATAGAGCTTGAACTGGCTACTACTTCACTTGCTAGGTCAAAACATATCTCTTTTGATGAATATTTAAATAAACCTTCGCAGTTTGTTGACAATTAGAACTAATGAATGCAGTAACATATAATTTGGTAATTAAGTAGCTAGTTGGAGAAGATATAAAGTTACAATCGGTCGAGGATAATTAGGTTGGTGATGAATTCAAAACGGCGCGCTGCAATGTGGAGGAACGAAGACGATGGTTACTAGCGAAACCAGGGAAGAAATGGTATGGAATGGGTAAGTGTTCTTAGCTGTACAGCGTCAATTAACGCCGAAGACCATTATCTAAGAGTTACCAGGCCCATGGTGTAGTCAAATCTGGCTAAGTCTGGAATGAAGAGCTCTCTCTGTCAAAGCCGTGGCATATTTTGGTATCCTGATATATGCAAGCTGAGTGCCTAATTCTTACTTAAATATAGCAATGATATTTTAATCTTCCACCTCAATTTTTATGCCATCCGACACATGCATCGCTTCCAACCCCTGATAGCACAAACAAGCTCTCAGTGAAGTCATACTCCCGCCTAACTTCCAACAATTGGTCAAAGCTGCTCCTGTAGAAGTCATGTTGAATTGCAAATTGAAAGGGTTCACCTCATTCATATATGCCCCGGTGTCTGGTGTCCACTCCTGCCACGCAGACTCCAAATTTTGATCGCACACGTCGCTGTCTCATTCAGCGCTTCTTGGGGAGGATTAATCGCATTGAGGGTTGACCTAACAGAAATGGCATGTATGTACGTGGACCGCTAGACTGGGTTCAGAGCCCGCGCCTGCTTTGTTAAAAAGAACGAGGGTCCCGGCCGGCTTGGAGACCGATGACAAAGAGAGATTCGCTGCCTGTACCTTCGTCTAACATGATTCGTTGGGGATTGGGAATGATTATATCGGATAGATGAGGGCGACCAAGCAGACAGCTTGACAGAAGACTAGCTTGGCCGGCACCACTTGGCGAAGAATTGAGGTCATCAAAGAAGGATAGAAAGCTAGGATAAGCCACTGGGTCTGTTAGGGATACTGTAATTGACTCTTCATAGCCCGTTTGGGCTTGCATGCTAGTTAAAACCATCGTCGGAAGCGATTTTAGTGCGTCGGCTGAGAAGTGATATGCAAAGAATTCTAGCCCAGTCTAGCCTTCCAGTAAGAGGCAAAGAGGGTGAAGAGACCTGCCGTAGCATTGACGAAAACAACTACCAGCACAGCATTTGTTTTGAGAGAAATAACGAAGAATATAAACATGGCAAATCCGGTCGCAGAAATATATAATGCTAGGCCTGCGTTATAATCTGCCGTCAGTGCGCCATCAGCGGCATTTCCAGTTGGAGAATATGACTCTGCAGTGTCGCTAAGTCAACTGAAGAATGCCAAGAGAGGACCAAAATATAGTAAAAAATCCGCGAAACATCATATTAAAAAGGTTTACGAGTACCCATTCAATAATCATCGAGAAAAAAAGTAGCAGCGGTCCAGTGAAGAAAACTATACCTCTTAAACAAAGTCAGCAAACCACTGGATCCTGGGAACAATGTGCTGCGCTCCGAGACTTACACAACACTTGCCAAGGACGAGGCTCCACCTCAACCCATCAACACTGTAGAAATTGTTCCAAAAGAGATGGTAAACCTTTAATATCTCAGTGACAAAGCTACTGGTAATAATTGGAGGGTTTGCTACCCTATGAGTCCTAATGTAAGAGAGTTTGCGAGCTTTACTCTGCATTTGCCATCGTATAGTTGTGATTGTAAACCCTAGAGTAGCATTTCCTCAACACCCTTACTAACCAAATTTCACGCTGAGGTGGGCGGATCATCCCATCTGTTGCTAGTGAATATTTAATTAGAGGAATGATCAAGGGCATTTCTTTTGCATTATTTTCTCTCATGTAAGTCATACAAAGTATAGGTATATACATATATAGGTTTCTTTATATTCAATTTTGTATAGATATTAAGTATATACGAAGTATATTGAGATGCCTTACGCCAGTGATGTCACTACTGCCCGGCTGCTCGGCCTCGGCCACTCGGCGGTGGGATGTTCTTTGTTCGCTCTCGGCGATCGGCCTTAACGCGCCGTAGCTGGCTGTTCATGAATTAAGGATATCAGCAACTCGGACTTGGAACATTAATAATTGTCAAGACTTGAGACATAATAGTTGAGTGTTGATCCTTCCCCCAACCTACAAAGCGTACTTTGGCGGCCAACGTCATTGATCAAGGCTTGAGAGAATCGGCACTCCAACATCGAGCCAACCTGTCATCGTTCCTATCACAACCACGGCATTGGGGAAGGTAGAAGAACCTATATCTCAGAAACGTAGCCGAGTTGTTGTTGCGATGACTGGAGCAACAGGGGCTATTTTAGGAATTCGAGCATTGATTGCTCTGCTCAAGCTGAATGTTGAAACACACCTAGTAATAAGCAAATGGGCTGAGGCCACTATCAAATACCAAACCGATTATCATCCGTCCAATGTAAAAGCGCTCGCAGACCATGTCCATTCAATCAACGACATGGCAGCCCCCATCTCAAGCGGCTCCTTCGGAGCTGATGGCATGATCATTGTCCCATGTAGCATGAAGACGCTTGCTGCAATTCATGGCGGGCTAAGCGATGATTTGATTGCTCGCACCGCCGATGTCATGCTTAAGGAGCGGCGACGTCTCGTTTTGGTGGCTCGGGAAACGCCGCTGAACGATATCCATCTGCGCAACATGTTGGAAGTGTCCCGCGCGGGCGCCATCATATCCCCTCCAGTCCCTGCATACTATATCCGGCCAGCATCTGTGGACGAGTTGGTCGACCAGAACGTTCGGCGCATGCTCAACCTTTTCGATTTGGATACTGGGGATTTTACGAGATGGGGGGGCTGGGGCCAAGCGAAGCGTGAGGGCAATAGATTTAGTTATAATCCATCTATAATAGAGCCTGTAAAGTTCCTTCGTTATAGTCAACCAACATAACAACAAAAGAACGACATTATCATCAAGTTTAATATTGCTTTTCAGTATGAGAATTGTAATTTATAGTTCTTTCTAGTTTAGTTTAGAAGGGGCAGAATTCCCCTCCCAAGTAGGTGTCTACAATTCTGGTCTATTGGAACATATGTAGTTATGGTACAGGGTACATTCTCTCGGACTCTATCATATCTCAAATAGTACAAAGAATTCAATAGCTGACATCGATTCCGATGAATTTGGCGGTGTATATCTCAAGTTAGTTCAAATTGTTGAATCCTCTCTTCTCCCAGCAGGCCAAAATTGTGTCTTGAAGTGCCTTGGGATATCCTTGACGAAAGCTGGTGTTGATCCAGTTTCTGCCTGTGGTATATTCAACGGGGAAGAGCGCATCACAGACCATCTTGCCACCTTTGATGGGGTTGCCGTTCCCATGGCCCATGTAAGGGATGAGTGCGAAGCCTTTGACATCTTCGTAAGGATACTCGTCTAATCCAGGCCGGCACCGTGTGGAGAATGCCCACATGATGTCTGCATCGTCATGGACGTCAATATCTTCGCCGACGAGAATGATACGATGGAATGGCACTCCTGCCTTCGAATTGAAGACTACATTGGCGACAAGCTCGGCCAAGTCTTTAGGAGTGGTCTTCATGGCCCGCAGCCGAGCTGCATCAACTTGAAGAGCGATCCAAGTGCACTGAGAGATGAGAGGCGAGCTGGCTTGCAGAATCGGTAATCCAGAAGCCCGACAGAGTTTGAGAACTTCAGCGGCTGACAGCAGACCTCCTATGGATTGCTGTTTCAAATTGGTCAGCAAAGACTCGGAATATCGACCTTTGACTTTTACTCACAGTTTCGTCAGTCAATCTGCCCGTGGCCGACAAGGGAAGAATGGCATTATTGCGGTAGGTGATCTTGTTGACCTTGAACAAGGGCATCATCCGGGAGTCTCCAGGAAAGTTGACTCCATGCATCTCGCTGTATGGACCCTCGGGAACCTGTTCGGTGATGGAAATAGTGCCCTCAAAGACAATTTCAGCATTGGCTGGGACATAGAGGTCGTTTGTATCACACTTGACCAACTTCAAAGGCTCTCCGCTCAAAGCACCGACATAGGCAGCTTCACTGACTCCGTCTGGAATTGGCATGGCTGCTACCATGGCGGCTGCTGGGGGGACTCCTAACACAAATGCCCAGGGCGCATCTTGGCCAATCTCCCGCCACTTGTTGACGATCTGCCAGTTATGCTGCGGCGGGTAGCACGCACCAGTCATGGTGCGCTTCCCCACGACCATGGTTCGATTGATGGACCAGTTGATCCATTGACCATCCGGAGAAGCAAGAATATTAACCCCAAAGGTGCCGATATACTTACCGCCGTCGGTCTCGTGTACCATGGGTGCCGGGATTGCATTCAAGTCAATGTCATCGCCCTCGATGCTATTCTCCTTGACCGGGCCCGACTCGACCACTACAGGATCGACCAGCTGTTGCAAATCAACAGAGAGCAGTTTCTCCATGATGACACCCGGGCTGGAGTCAGGGGGCATAGCCAGATGCCGGGCGATGCGTCCGAAACGTTGCTCTCTGGACTGGCGCAGCGCAGCAGGAGCGCCGAGGATGCGAAAGAAGCCATTCTTGGCCCCGAGGACGTTGTTGAACAGCGGTGCCTTGTCGTTGGTCTCACACACGAGACGTGTAATGGCTGCAGCCTCGAGGTTTGGATCAACAGGGTCATTGACTTCCACCAAGTCGTTGTCGTCTCGGAGAGCATCCACAAAAGAGCGGAAGCTCAAATGCGGAGGCTCTGGGTCTTTATCTCTCGTGGAAGCCATTGTTGTTTAGCAGAGATTGTTCTATTACTGAGGGGATTTCCGAGCAAAGATTTATATAGGCTCTCGCGCATTGAGATAGACGACCTGAAAACACTGCAGCTCTTGTTGTTGTTTGCTGTGTCCATCTTCCTCTTTTAAGTAATCGCATCTGTATAACGATGCTATCGCCGCTTCACACAGCCCAATGGCCGCGAGGCCGAGATGCACCGAGGCCGAGGCATTCAAAAAGGCTAGAGTACTATTGGGCCAATAACATTATATTTTTTTCTAGTTACGTTTTCTATCGAGTACAGTCAAGACTATTCATGATCCCTACCATATACTAGACAAATAAAACTCATGACCATTACTAGTGTCATACACGTGAAACTCGCAAGGTTGAAATAGGCCCCATCCTCACTGTTGCTTGTTCCTAGATTTGGTGGGAATGGCGGCTTGTTGCAATTTATCACAACAAATTGCAATCTGTGACAAAAGAGTATTCGCAACTCGCGTAGTTGGGAATCGTTCGTATGAATAGCATACATTCTTCCTCCTTACCTTACAAATATCCACTTGGGGTATTCATCAGCATCTTTTTCATTAGAAATATAAGCCGCAAACTGAAAATGTGTAGCTTATAATTTACAGTTTCATTATATAGTCAAATTGTTGTGATACTTAGGAGCTGGTAAAATCGTTAGGGAAGCAGCTAGAGGAAGATTAAGGATTAACTGGCCGCGTGGCTAGAGAGCCAGTCTGATGCCCGGCCCAGCCTCCATGTAACGAGATCCAGGGACAGTAGACGTTATAGTAATTCTAGGATTCTAGAGTAGCCGAGCAAGGGAAGTTGAATCATCACTGCGACACATGCAATGTAATCCATGCAAAAGAAATGATATATTAGTTCAGGCATGAGTTCTGCGTTAGCGCCAAAGGGGGGGCGAAGTATCTGATTAGTATCGACACCACCAACGATGTGCTTCCAGCATTTTGTATTATCATTAATAAATGTTTCCATTTCGCTTGGCCTAATTCACAAATAGCAACACTAGAGGATGAACAGGTTGGGCGTTGTACGCGTGCCGATGCCGTGTGGCCGAGACATCCGGGCGCCGAGCGCCGATGGATAGGTAGTATGTCTTAGCAGCATATGGAAGCCACAGCAAATCCCATCCACTGCATTCGGAGCAAGCATCTCCCCCGAACTCAACAGGCCTTTTACCATTACAGCATTCATGGATCGAGATGAGATCGATCACATCTTGCGCGGGAAACGCAAGCCCACCGAAAAGGCTTGCTATCCTTGCCACCGACGAAAGGTCCGCTGTAATCACGGCCACCCGTGTGCCACATGCCAGAAGCGGGGCCACCCCGAGATCTGTTCCTACTCCTTCTCATCGACCAAGCGTCGTGGTAGACGACGTCGGCTTGGTGTTGATAGTTTGCCGCAGGATATACCAGTGGCCGACGGCTCGGTCATCTCCCGGCAAAATAACTCTCACGAGGCCGTAGAGAGTGGCTTGTTTGATCCATCCCTGGAACCTTCAGATGACCAGTCTAATGCGGAAAACTCGCTCAACTTTGAAGATGCTGAAGTATCTACGCCAGCAGACCATACATACCAAGGGGATAACTCCATTGTCTCCATGCTACAACAGCGCGCCACTAACTCGCCGCCATCCTTCAAAATTCGAGATGCCCGTGTGTTTTTTGGCCTGCAAAATTCCTTTAGCAGTGATTCTCTATTTACTGTGCCAACACCTCAGCAGCGATGGGAGACTTTAGTTAGTCTCTTACCTCGGAAACAAGAGTTTCATAGGTAATTAACCTGCTCACTCTCCATCTCTGCCCCTTTCGTTACTATATATATTTCGAATAAGCAGTATTTCTTAGATGAAATCATGTAGCTAATTGAGTCTTACTACAGCTTCTTTCCTGCTTATCGGTATACCGCATATCCGTTCATGCCGTTTCTCATTGATATTGACCGGTTTGAGATCCGCATGTGTAAATACCTCGAATGTTGCGCGTCTGGGCAGCTGCAGGACAAATTGCGTCCCTCCGAAGAATGGGTCAGTGATGAGGGCGTTACGTTCGTTGCTCTGCTTCTGGCCATCCTTTCTTGCGGCTCCCATTTCTCAACTCTGCCTCCAACTCAACGATGCGAGGCATCTCGAGACTTTGGTAAGGCCGACAGGCGTTGAAGAAAATTTTGGAAGACTGACACTTTACTAAGTGAGACGAGCATTTCAAGTCCTACAATTGGCCAACTATATGTTACGGCCGTCTCTCGACGCAGTACAGACCTTATTAATACTAGGAAATACCCTCCAGAATATTGGCCAATCTGATGGCGCTTGGGTCCTCTTAGGAACAACTGTGAGGCTCGCCCAGGCGCTTGGGTTACACACTGAACATGGTGGCGGCCATTCAAGTTTACACATCAGAAATAATAGGGCTTTATGGTATGTTCACTCAATTGTCTAAGATGCCACAGGCATACAAAAAGCTATAACAAGGCTTCATTTAGCTCACGATTGGCAAATTTAGGGCAGCCATTGTCTGGCAGGACTGCTTCCTGAGCGTATGTCATGGTCGTCCGGCCAGCGTTTCCAACGTTCAAGTACAAAGCCTATACCGCAGCAACGCTTCTAGCTCCCCCCTCTCCTATGTCGAAGTCATGCGCTCTATAGCATACATCTGCTTTGAAGTGACGGAAAGCGAACCAGACACAGAGCGTTCTATACGTCTTGTACAATCAATAGATGATTGCAGCTCACACGCCCAACCATATCTGCAAACCCGTGATTCATGCAAGAATTTGCAAGAACATCTCGAATACCTTGCGCTGCAGATTAATACATCATTTACTATCTGCGTCCTATGTCGTCCTGCCATCAAAAAGTCTACCCCAGTATCGCACAATGAGGCTCACCAGCTGCTTATCTCTCGAGCAAAAAAGGGCCTTCAGAATATATTAGAATCATTCTTAGATCTTCAGGCGCTGAGTATCATCCCGTTGCGCAACTGGTCAATGATTCACTCAGCTCTTACATCCATGCTGCTGCTCAGCATTTGGGAGGAGACACGAAATTGTTCAAAATCCCAGAACCTTCAGAAGAGCGTACTCAATGTTCTTTTGGAAACTAGCCAGCGCGATGCCAGCATAGATGCAAATCGGAGTCACCACGACGGCAACGGGACCCATTGGCTGTCTACCAGACATGTCCGGGCGCTTATGAATCTGCTAGAGACAATTCGTAACACATCATGGTCGACAACAGAGACTTCTTCTAAGAGAGCATCTCGTATGTCTAAAGAACAGCCTGGTTCTAACGAAGCCCAAATGCCGGAAAATATCATTTCTACGGATCCCTACCCCATTTCGGACCAAACGTACACCACATTTGATCAAATGTAAGAAACTCTCCTACGATTGAGGGCATCTCTGACTAGATTTTCTGATCATTGCAAGCAGCGCTTCAGAAGAAGCTTATCAATTCCCTTGGGTGTCTACTGATCTTTCACCTATTGCATATGTTGACGAAATTATGAATGGTGTGTACCAATAATAGGATATACGGAAACCTATGCTAACAGAGAATGAAGTGCTATTTTATGATACCACACAAGTATGACTTGTAAAGATTATATGTTAAGTATATGAAGCTCTTTGCAATATAAACTGGACTTTATAGATATCTTAATCGTATTACCAGCAAGAAAAGTTTTGGTGTTGATAGCAAATTATTATTCTCGGCCTTTCGGTATTATCCTCAATGGATGAATACCCTCATAGGTAGCGAAATGTTGACCCAGCTATTGACTCTACGAAATGATAGCCAAAAAGATTAGAGGGCGTCTGAAACCCTGCTTGTGTCTCTCCCATCAACACTCGTCTCGCGGCTTCCACAGAAGCAAGTGGTGTAAATGTGTAGCCGTTCACGGTGTGAAGGACAGCGCGAGTTGTTGAACCATCCGAACTAGTTACAGTGGCTGCAACGTGATACGGGCTACTCTCTCTTTCACCAGCTGTCGGCCCCTCTGGCAAAGCGTCAAGATTCCCAGTTGGAAAAGAGTTGCCCGCCACATGAACAAATGTTCTAATATTTGGGATCTTGGCGGATAGCCACAATGTGATGAGGTCCGGTAAAGTTGCCGGAAAACAGGACACGGTGCCTCTGCCATCATCAAAATCGAACTGCATAGTATAGTCACTATCCTGATCTACAAGCTTTCCATCCAGTCGCTTGAGGCACCTTGATGTCAAATTCTCTGCTGCACTGATAGCTGAACCTCGGGACATGGGACCAGCGACATGAAGGGCAATATCGATACAGATTGGGTTGGCTACATGTTCAATCATGTAGCCAGCTAGGCAGCCCAACATAGCTACGCTGCCCCCACAACCTGGTAAGAGCGTAATGTTTGCCTTCTTTGCCTCTTCATGCTTGTTTTCGCAGAGCTCATAGCTGTCTAATTCGGCGGCAATATCGAGATAATGGATCTTGGTGCGAATGCATGCCTCGATCAAGGGCTTGGCCGTATGCAAAAACGGGCCCGAGCAGTTCAGAAGAACCTGAGCATCTTGGATGCTATCGTCGACGAGGATTGGATCATCAACTGCAAACACGCGGTATTCGACGTCGAGACAAGCAGCAAGGGCCTTCAGTTTATTCTCCGACCTTCCAGCCACAGTGAACTGGAGATTGAGAGACTTGGCAAACTCACTTGCAAGTCGACCAGTGTATCCAGTGGCACCGTAGATTATTAAGCCTGCCATGTTATTGTTGTATCATGGACAAACCATGGACCAGCCGAGGCAATGAGGTTCATCAGTAGCTGCTTTTAGCAGTTCAAAGAGTAGATATGCTCAACAAAGTTTTAAAGTAGCGAATATTATATATTCCAGGAGATTCCGAGACGATCACCAAGTAAGCAGCAGAAATAACTGTTAGTGATAACGATTGTATGTGGGTCTTCTTTGAATGAGCGGATTTAATTCAGATTTAACACGGAACTCCGGGTTCCGATCAGTAGAGAAGCAGCTGTTAGACTATTACAAATAGAATTCAGACTGGACACAGATTGAGCTTATGAAAGGAGAAATTTATTATTCACACTATACCGTTGATACGGCCTGGGAGTAATACTAGAAAGGATTCTCATGCGACGGTCATGTCTGATGCAAAGTATCGTTGGCGTTCAAGAATCCTCTATTTATATATGAGCTCTACCGCATGATACTAAAACAAAATAATTGAATGCTATTTAGCAATGTTCAAAGCTGCAGGGAGCTCGTGTTTTCATTATCGGTGGGCTATCTTGTGTTAGTTCCGGTAGGGCCAGGCACAATTAGCAGCCAGGTGTCTCACTTGTGAAGACCTCTACTTCTGAAGTCCGCGTAGTCCGTGAGAAGCTACTATTAGTCATATAGCATTCACTAGCGTTTTGTGAGTTTTGATGCGTGCCAGGATACATGGCTGACTCTTACCTTGTGACATCAATAACATGCCGAATTCATCAACCTCCTCTAACCAATCTTCCGTCCTCTTATCCACTGTAAGCTTTGGCGAAAGTGAAAGCAATTCCCCAACTCTGTACCCATCTCCCCTCCACTTATGAAGCCACTTCCGGTACAGCGGTAACCATTCTACCTCCGTTTGGGCTTGCCAAAGTGCTTTCGGAGATGGTGCAAACATCAACTGTAGCTCATGGCAGTAAAAGGTTGGATAGTGACGACGAACAGACCAAGCCCAAGTCAACATATAAATGGTTAGGATTGTGCGTCTCTTTGCCGACATGATTGCCCAGTCGTGCCATAGGGGGGCTTGGCCGTCGCCAGCTGTTTCTTCATGTAAAGCCAAACCGCTGGATGCAAGCTGCAGCGAAATCTCAGAAATATCCAAGATGAGTTGTTCCTCGCTAGTTTCAGGCCACACGGGGTTTCCATCAGGAAATAGGCGTAGAATCGCATAAATCACGAAGGCCTGTGCGGACGCAAGGAGATCATCTACGGTTTTCAGAGTTGCCTACGCTGGATTAGCGTCGACCAGGAGGTTCAGGGAGAAAGAATCGCACTGACGGTTTTATTCAAACTCGCAATTTCTTTCATGACTTGTTCTTGCAGAGAAAGGTTATGCCGCCCATGCTTGGTTAGAATGTGATGGCATGTTTTCAAAGCTGGGGGCAGCACATCCTGTTCTATCTGGGAATGGTGTACAAACGGCGGTAGCTGCGTGCGCCCCGATAGCATACGTGGATATGTTCTAAGTATACGTATAGTATGATGCAAGGCATGCTGCTCAGTGTTTCCAGCTCTCTGTATTAGCCCAGGGAATCTACCCATCGGCCCGAGATCGATAGGTAGTTGGAATTTGGGAGAAACTAGCGTTGGGTCGCCATGAGTGGGAAATTGGCCTATAGAACTACCAGCAGCGGATGATGAGTCTGGGGCATTGGGAGTTGGACGTTGTCTTGCATTTGGTTGGTCGGTCCTGTGATTCCCATGCTGTCTTGGTGGATAGCGGCAAGCGAGTCGTTTATCCAAACAGCGCTCACATTTGGGCCTCGTCAAGGTGCAGCGAGACTTGGCACGGATGCATTCCTCGCATGATTTTTGCCGTGGAACACTACGAACATCTGCAAGGCATCTTTTGGAATGGCGTACCAACGAAGACTCTGTGCATCAGAGTTAGTACTGGTTAATAGAGCGAGCCAATAGCGGCAGCAACAAACTCTGTGTAAAGGTAACGGAACATTTGGTGCAGCGTAAGTCCACGAGGGCTGGAGCTGTGGACATTGCCAATGTGCCGTTGGTATCCCTGGAACTATTGAGGCGTCAAGGTGAGGTGTGGATCCCAGCGTACCCGGAAATCCGGGCATAGGAGTTATTTAAGAGTTTTCGGATGGTGGACGAGGTACCGTAATAGGAATCCCTACTGGCATTAAGCGCAAGTCTAGTGTTGATTTGCGTGGAAACTAGCTATGCTAGTTACCTTGACGTAATATTACTCGCTGTATGGAGGCTCCATCCCCTAAACAGCGAGCGTGAATAGACCAGGAGTTTTCTGCTGCCAATATTAACGCCATCATTCTCGCCAACGTTCTCGGTCTAATTATAGTACCAACACAGGGTGTTAAATTTGGATACATGATCAAGGTATATATTCCATCCAGACTCGGTATTTCTGTGCGATGAATTTGTTTTGATAGTCTCATTACAGCCAATGTCTAAAACACCAGACCCCTCATCAATTCCACCTTTGATTGCCCTTGGACAAATAACTATTTTGAACGGGATATTTTATAAAAAAAAAACCCCCTTTAAAATGGCCAAAGAAACAGTTCTGGTAAGTTATGATCTTGCATAGTATCGTGTTTAGTTAAGGACTGTGAGCTAAAATGCCAATATTAGATCACGGGCATTACAGGGTACATCGGATTCAAGGTGTTGTACATCGCTCTCACACAGGGTTACAGAGTCCGTGGCATTGTACGCAAAGAAGAGCAAATCTCCAAGATCAAATCACATCCTCTCATGGATGGCCTTACCAGTGGTGTTGAATTTGTGGTCATTCCAGATTTAACGGAAACTGGAGCTTTCGATAGAGCCCTAGATGATATTTCAGTTATTATACACCTTGCATCTCCACTCGCAAAAGAGGCACGTCAACCATTCTCTATTGGCAATGCGCTGGGGCAATTCATTAACATATGTTAGACAGACAGATGATTACATCCGAGATATTGTCCAGCCGCCTCTTGATATGGAGTCATCTCTCCTCTGGTCAGCCTTCAACACACCTAGTGTGCGCCGAGTAGTCATTACTTCCTCGGCTGTAACCTTGGTTCCTCTATCTTGGATTGCCAGCAGCGATACTGACACCGTGTTCACATCGCAAGACCTGAATATGGACACTGCGCCTCCATATCACAATTCCATGGAAGCATACTGGGCATCCAAGGCTCTTGCAAGAAAGCATGTTCACGAATTTCTGTCCCAAAACAAACCTCACTTTGACATTATTCAGTTACTCCCTTCAGTTGTCTTTGGCCCAGATGATTGGGCTGCGGATCTTGAAACCTGTCTCGTCGGAACTCGGGCCATGATTTTGCCAATCGTCCAAGGTAAAGTCATGGAAGCAGCGCTTGTGGGAGCACCCGTCCTTGTGGACGATGTTGCACTGGCCCATGTGGACGCGATTAAGCCATCGGTGCCCGGTAACAAGGACTATATACTGACTTCTGATACACCGGATGGTATCGAGTGGAACTCCATCTTCAATATTGCCCGTCAGTATTTCCCGCACGAAGTTGAAAGTGGATTACTTCAATGTACGGGATCGCTGCCTACAAGGAAGTGGAAATTAGACGCATCCGACACGAAGAAAGCGTTCGGATGGGAGTTTACCTCTTTTGAGGACACGGTCAGAAAACAGCTCCAACAATACATTACACTACTGAGGGCTTCTAAGACATGATTATGAAGATAACAAGGTACAAAGAATGATGACTTATATTAGTCTATGGATTTAACAACATGTATTCATTGAATCGTATAACCCAAGGGATTATCACTATATACTAAATTTAATACGAGTTCAGGCAAGTTGAATCATCTTAGGATGACCACATTTACTCATGCGGCATGATTAAACACAATGAACAAAGTGATGAGGCGGTGTGAGTTCATTCAGCTTAAGTGTAACTTGAATGATGGTGCATTTGGACACATCATTTGTCATTTAATAGACCCAGGTGCTATTACTTTGTAGCGACTTTGTCCTTCCGCCACTGTCTCAAGACCTCCAGCCCCTCTGCCGCATCATTATCATCGAACGTGTGCGATTGATACGTAAGTTCGATTATGAGACCGGAAGGGTCAGTCACGTAAATCGAAAGCCATATTCCCTCGTGGTCAATTTCTCCTAAAACCTCGAGCCCATGGGCAGTGAAGTGCTCGTGCCACTGTTTCACCTGCTCTTTGCTATCACAAGTTAGAGCCAGATGCTTTGTGTATTTGGGGATGCCATCGTCTTTCTTCTCATAGCCTTTTCCAAGTTCGAAAAAAGCCAAAGCCGAGCCGTCAGACATGCCATATAAGCTATGCACATAGCTGTCCGGAATAGGCTTGTCGTGGCCGGATTCCTGAAAGGCATATGCGCCCAAAAACTTGCAGCCCATCACTTGAGTCCAGAAGTGGTGGGTTTCGTCCATATTCAGAGTGGCGTAGGCATGATGATTAAGACCTCGCGGCTGAAGTGACGTTGCAGGCATGTTGATAAGTGAGCTAGCTTTAGTAGAGAGAAGAATGGAGGTTTATTCCGAATGTCAATGTATTGACAAACTGATATAACCACAAAGTTCAGAAAAAGAATAGGATTGAGACTTTTCACTAAGTGCGTCGGACTTGAGAGGGGCAAAAATGCGGCGGTTGGCAAGATAGACAAATACTTGGACATCCTATTCATCTTCACTTATCTTTAATATTATCAAAAATCCAGCCATTCTGCATTTAGCTCCACACACTGCATCTTCTATAGTCGATTTGTCCAATAGGAAGATTCGTTAGTGCATAGGTAAAGAGATCGGCGTTGACCAAAGTCTTGAATATTCGTCCGGTAATTCCTCCGCTTGTTCTTCCGGAACCCCTCCCGCCACCAGCAACCTCTTTAGGTTTCAAGGCGGAGGGTGTATCGGTTGACCCCAAAGGAATATCTTACATGTCAGATAGTATGCCGTCATAAGATACGTATCTCCCACTTGTGGTACGGATAAATAGCTAACCGTCCTTAATAACATTGTTGGGGATATCGGAATGGCCGTTATTATCGAGTTCCGCCATCTTTCTCGCATCGTTGTTGACGTCGGCTGAATGAAGTCGAAAATGGCCAGTTCTCCTTGGCCTAATGGCGCGCAGGCAGCTGTGAGCTTCACAGTAGATAACCTCGGTGAAGCCCAAGAGATTAACAGTGGTATTTGGCCGTCTAATAAGCCAATTGGACACCATTCGTCGGTGACAGAGGCATTGCCGCGCATGCTAAAAATCCTCGACGAGTCAGATGTCAAAGCAACTTTTTTTTTTGAGACCTGGAGCCTGGGAGTGTACCCAACTGTTGGCCGTGATATCATTAATCGTGGGCATGAACTTGCCTGGCACGGATACCAGCATGAGACATGGTCTAAACTATCTCCGAACGAAGAAGAGGCAGCTTTTGACAAGAGCTTCACCAATGCGAAAAATCTGGAAATTAAATACGCTGGCTTTCGGCCTCCCGGTGGCCAAGTCAACGACATAACGTACGATTATCTGCAAAAATATGGTGTTCGCTATATATCTCCGGCCGCAGAAAGGGTCGCAATTGTGCGCAACATCGTCATCCTGCCGTTTCATTGGAAGACCACTGATGCCTACTTCTATATGCACGAATTCTCTGGATTAAGACAATTCTATGGTTCTCAGGAAAATGCACTCGACCCGAAAGCCTTGAAAGACCATTTCCTTGAGCAATTGGAGGATGCCGTGGGATCCAACGCGTACATATCCTTTCTCTTCCATCCCATACTTCAGACAAGTCAAGAGAAATTACAGGCCATGGGAGAAGTGGTAGAACTGGTCGCTAAAGATCCTCGAATATGGTGCGCACCTTGCAATCAGGTTGCTGACTGGGTCATGCAACATCCAGAGTTATTTCCAACTGACCCTTCTTGGATCAAGGCCAGTTGGCAGTAATAGGTAGATTATGTCATAGATATATTAAGCTATAAGCAATTACTTTTTTAAATTGTTTTTTATTAAGAGAACTTTAAGCAATTTTATATATACCTACATTAATTTTTGTGCAAACTATTGGTTTCATCATAGTTTATAAAAGTAGAATCCAGAAACATCTTTTTCCTTTCCAAGTTAAATATGTGGCTCTGTTAGGCTGCATTTTATTAAGTTATACTATTATGGTTTACGGTGGAATAAGTAATAGGCATAGTATCATGTAAAGTCTTGGTAAAGTCTTCATTATCAATCCTTCCATTTTATTAAATCGCAGGCATACCCTTGTGCAAATGCTCCTGGCTTTCATTATCAAAGTTAATTTCCTTGGTCGATTCTCTTGGCAAGTCCTTGCTGGGATCAGCATAGGCTGCTGAATGTATTCCCAACTTCCAGTCCTCGTCGCCCTTCTTCGCAAAGCTTCTACCTTGTGAAAACTCGGACATGATATAGCCATTTCGATCAGGGCGGCTGCCGCCGTTGGTCTTGTGGTTCGATGGTAGTTTATATAATCGGCTCGGTGACGACCTCTGATCGGATCCAAAACCCAGTTTCCATGAGATCTGGTTGAGTAAGGGTCGCAATGTTACCAGACTTGCGGCGCTGATGGCCAAGCCCAGTTCGATAGTTGACCAGATGGCCACGTCGGTGGTTGCCCCTGGTTCACCTAGAGTTAGCAATAGCACTATGCTAGCTGAGGCAATGGATAATTACACAAGAAATCAGGATTCTCGAACGTGTGGGTATAAGCCAATCGTACGCATACAGCAGCGCTTGCACTATCACTGCTTGTTAGTACACGTCATGGCGTAGTTTGTCATCTGCTTACATGCAGCCCATCGCGATCAAGAAGACAAGAAGCGCCTTGACTCGCGTCGTCATCTTAAGGCTCCAGATAATAAAGGCAGGCAGGATAGCGAAGGTGAAGTCGGTAATGATGGTCATCACACTATCAAAGTATACCAGAGACATGATGATGTTGATTGGGATGCATTTGCCAGGCTGTGATCTATCCCAGAAATATGATACAGGTTGGCATTGGAACAGCGCGACGAAGAAGAAGGCAATGCGTGGGATGACAGAAAATAAGGTTGCTGCATAAATGATCCATTTGTGTACCTGGTTGGTTACTATGCGGAGCAAAAACCAGGCAAAGGACGCTTTGATGTTAATCGCGATGATACTATAAAGAAGGTAACACAGCCACCAGTACTATTCTGGGTCAGCGCATTTCTCTCGCCTCATCGGGGCTAGATATTGTAGTAGTGCATATTGTAATTACATACGTATAAGGCTTTCTCCATATTCTCCAGCTCGAGGTTGTACATATGTTGGCCAGTGCCATAGTATACGCCAGTGCTCGACGAAACACAGTAAGCGATCCAGACGGCCTGTTGAAATGATTAGCCCAACACCGTTGCCTCATGCAGCTAGGAGATGAGAGTATTTCCCACATACAGTCGCCACAGCCATAAACCAGTCATCAGGACCAAACGCCTTGACGACGAAGACACGGGTATATGATCTCAGCAAAACGGTGATTACAGCCACAATGCCAAAGGCAATGTTCACGCTGAGAAGTTGCGGCCCACGATTGTCATGATCATGCACTATGGCCGTCGTGTTCTCCGTCATGGCTGGCGGCTTGCGATCGCAGATCTCCCGTCGGCGCAATAATAACAAACAAAAAAGCAAATGGGATTATTGTCGTTGTGAACTTGAGCCGGATCAACAGCAATTATCTATTCTTCTTGATTTGAAGGTGGCGTCCAACGGCACTCAGGAGGGCCTGGATGGTGTGACGCTTTCGGCTTGAAACCATCATTCAACACGATGGGGTAACCAAGAAGAGAAGTCATTTTGGCGAAACCATGCGATGTGGCGTATAACAAAATCGGCAAATTCGCGAGACATCAATATCTGCAAGGGAGTCAGGGCGCATGAAACCCGCCGTCAGTTGTGGCGGATTAATGAATCGAATTCATTGGAAGACGCCTTTGTGAGTACTTCATAGTCTCGAAATAGTCACCTCTTAGTCCCCATATATCCGTGGTTAATGATGCTGTAGATAACAAATAGATTGATACCCATGTAGTCTTAAGCTTATCCCCATGTTCTAGTCTACTGGGAATCCGGGTATGAGACGGGAGCAACATTGCAAGATGCATGTACGATAGGATGCTAGTCTCTTCTTTTCTAGCGTCAATATAGCTTAGACGCACTGGCTGACCCTCTATCACTGTTAAAATGAGGCCAATCTTGCCTTCTAGGTTATTATTCTCTAGCTTAGGCTCAATTTTGGCCAGTCCGGCGTTGCGCCTTGCTCTCGTTGAAGAAGCCTTGACCACTCGGGACTGAAACTGTTAAACGTCATCCATTGTTTCTTGTTATTCTTTTGCACTCTGGATCGTAAAAACCTGAGAATTTGCTAATGTTAGTGGATATCTAATATGTCTAGAGCTGAGGTAGAGGCTGGCTTATAATAGGTCCGGGAGTCCCACTTATAGACCGTCGCCCTTGACGCTGCCCAATGGAGCCGACTAGAATCTGGAGTGGGAAATCTCGAGTCTGGGGAAGGTTTGGCCAGAAATGGTGTCTAAAAGGAGGGTCATTACGCCCGCGTGGGATTTTAGTTTAGGGATATTTCAGCCACATGACCTACTCGCAATCTACACCATCCAATTTAGGTATGCAGGACGTAGACCGGCTGTTAGTGGGATTGTTTTCTCGTTTGAGCTTCCACGAAGCATATGATTAGAGCAGCTAGAATAGGGATCGCTGTACACGTTGTTGTCACCATTATGGATCAGGGTGTCGCCTCATGTTTGATAGTAGATATAAAACGAAATCAGCATCTCAAAGTGAGTAGTAATATATTCGGTATAGTATAGCAACTTATGTCTTCTACCTTCACACATATTCGCCTGATTTGGGGGTATCAAAACGTAACAGGAGCCGGCAAACGAAGATGTAGTAGCGGGCTAAGAAAGCCGGTTAGTAGTTCGCGTTTGAAATGTCGATCCCACGGTGTAGCTAGGATCTGCTGGCTGAGAAAGGATCTCAGCATTCCGCGCTGAAGTAATTAATTGGGGATGAATTGGCAGAATGATGACCTGGAATGGATACGAGGTATAGATCCTGGGCTTGAGATTGGACCCAACTGTGTACTCTCCAAGGTCTCTTTGTATTAGCGCTTTAGCTGCTCAATTGTAGCTGGCAGAAGACCTTCCACGGGGTAAAGTGGGGTGCAATGGCGAGATTTTAAGGTTTACAGGGGATAGGATGAAACGCCCAGACCATTTTTAGCCCTCAAAGGGGCTCGGCAAATATTAGGCGATTTGCTCGCTTCAGGACTATTGTATAGATGGCTTTTGTCAATATGTCTCCCAAGTACTATAAGTTTTTAAGGCCCCTAGTACTATTTTTTTTATGTGGTTTTTTGGTACCGGTAATACTTTGTCTCTGTTTTGGTTGTTTCTACTAGATGCTCAAAAAGAAAGGGGGATTCATGTAGCATATAGCTTGGAACGAAGGGGAGTAATTCTCCTCACTCTCCAAGACGTGAAAAGTCTTTTCTCTTCTCATTCCAACTACAGAAGCCCCTTAAATCAGCGGCAAATGTTGACGTGTAGATAGGAGAACTTGACCTAGAGGCCTTTCATCGTTACCCTAGTCCTTCCCGGGCTGGCACAATCATATTGAATAACTCCTCAACACGGCTATTCACGGCCATGGTAATTCCTCGATATATACATATTGTGGGCTGGAATCACGTGTATCACTATGGAGGATATAGGGAGAAGGCAAGTGACTTCAGCGGCCGCTTGTCCATCCATCCATCAATACGTCCTCTTCTATTCACTTCCTTTGTCTGGCCAGCTAGCTCATGCGCTCTGTTGATTGCAGACACAAACAAAATCAAGACAGCGAGCTCACTGCATCTACTTATTTCATTTACGCATTTTAACCTTTAACGCAGTACAAAGCTTTACCTCAGCCTGCATCATAATAACTTGGGGTGCTTCAAATAAAGTCGAGGTCCAGTTGTTCATCAATAGCATATCTAGTTGCAAATTGCATTTTTTCCCCCATCTATCGCTCTGCTTTAAATTGAATGCCGAGGCCATCTCTAGGATCCTGCATAATATCTTTAAGGATTGTGGCGGGGATCTTGGCATTAACATCAACCTCATCGAGTTTACACCCCCTCTTATATTAGCTTTACTTTCCTGGTCAATTGCTTTGACATTATCATAATTGATCCGGTATATGAAACCAGTCCTCCGCACAAAAAGGACCTGGTTTTCCCTCCTATAAAAATGTGGGCTGTAGCCACGACTCTAACAGCCGTTATACAATCTAGGTCTGCCCTCTGTTCATTACTCTAAAACTTTTCTTTTTGGCTCTGTTTGCTAGAACTGTTTGACAATTTAAACCTCGAAATATATTCTACTACTTTCTTACCTCTTTTATCACTAATTATAAATTGATAAAAATTAACAAGTATTATTAATTAGTTTATATTTAAAATTTATTAAAGTTTATACGCAATTTTAACCAATTTCATATAATTATATAAATATCTGTACTCGAGGATAATTTATTCTAGTGACGCAGCTACTTAGTAATTCCAGGTAAACAATTCATTGCTACACCGCGATTTTGCTCATGGGATAGTAGCGCCGGATGAACTAACGTTAACTATCGGCCTAATGGGTCGGGGGAATTGTTAGACTAGTTTCGGAGGATTACTGCTTGAAAAGCTACGATGCTTATCTGGAATTACCTGCTGCTTACGAAACTCAAAGTCGTTTTCAAAAGTCGTACTATCCGAAGTATTGCGATCAATTGAGATTTTTGTCAGTTTAAGTTATATGCGATCAGTTACGTCACAGACGAAAAGGATTGCTAATCAGTGGTGGAAACTTGAGTGAGATAGTGGTGCATGTTTGGAGATCGTGATTTTTAATGCAAAGAGAGCTTATCAAGATGAAAACTCATATGTATATATACGCGCATGTGTGATCCCTTCCTATGAATGGACACACTCTTATATCATAACCTCATATTAGCCCTCTGGTTACCTGAGACCTGGACTTCAGCAATGATTCATCTTTACACGGCACAGTCGCCTAACGGCCATAAAATCTCGATCACACTCGAAGAGCTCGGGCTTCCGTATGACATAACAGTCGTGGAGCTTGGTAAAATGGCCCACAAGGAGCCATGGTTCCTCGCCATCAATCCCAATGGGCGAATTCCGGCTCTGACAGACGAATTGCCAGACAAAACACCTGTATCGTTGTTTGAGTCGGGCAGTATTCAACAGTATCTAATCGACAATTACGATCCTGAACATAAACTGTCCTACCCGAAGGGTACTAAAGAGTATTATGAAACAAATAATTGGGTACGTCAATACATTCCAGCATTTGGGGGTCGTGGAAAGGCTTGCATTCTTGTAACATTTTGCTAAAACTATCCCTGGTAGCTATTCTTCCAAAATGCTGGTGTGGGACCAATGCAGGGTCAGGCGAACCATTTCATACGTTATTCGCTAGCACCAAAACCCATTCCCTACGCTATTGACAGATATAAGAACGAAACAAGGCGCCTTTACCGAACTGTGGACAAGAGACTTAGGGAATCTAGGTCTGATTATCTTGTCGGTAGCAAATGTACCATCGCAGACATAGCTCTCTGGTGCTGGGTGAACTCGGCAAGTGGGTAATCTTCTATCATATACAATTTCCATTTTCCGCCATTGCCTAATTGATGAGAATTCTGCTAATATTGGGAAAGAGTTCTCTGAAATCGATATGACAGAGTTTCCGACATTACAGATTTGGCACAAAAGAATGGCGTCACGACCTGCAGTACAGAAGGGATATAATATCCCAAGTGGCACTGATTTGAACAAAGTGGTTGAGGAGCCTGAGAAACTTAAGCAGTTTGTCGCTGGAAACAAAGTTTGGCTCGCCAAGGGTTTGGAGCAGGATGCGCAGAAATAAATGCTTCTTAGAACACTGGATATTAATATCTGCTCCCCGTGAAAAGCGATGAATCAGTAGCCTTAACGTACATAACCTTGAGAGGGAACTAAAAGAACTTTATGAGCCCTTACTAAGGCATGGCTAATTGTAAAATTATAAAGAAAAAACGCAGAAAACAAAGCAAGACGGAGGTTGAACATGAATGTGGTTTTGTATGTACCTAGTTGCGCAAGATATGTCAAGTGTCAGTGTATTAATTTCTTTCTTCTTTCTTCTTCTTCTCAAGTAATGATCGTCACAGAGTCAAGTGTATCATATTATGGATGGGTTATGGTTAATGCGGTTTTATTCCAGTGTTTTGTACCTGCGCCAGTGCTGCCGAAATCAGAATTGAAAAGGAATGGAAACCCTTAGCTGCAGTGTTGCTATGAGCCATTGAACGAGTAATTGAGAAAATCCAGAGCGTCATAGTTGAAAACATCAGAAGGGTTGTACTTCATGCTCGTCAGGTCCATCGGCCACGCGCTGTTCACTATATCTGCTGGCAATCCGAAGGGACCGCATGAATAAAAAGCACTCGTTGGATCGAGCGTAACATCCACTCCTGTAGATCCTGGAGCTGTGCTGTCTAAAAGGAGATCTTGATATCCAGAGTTAACTCCGAGAGACTGTCTAGTTGTTGAGTCTTGGGGTTGATCCCTCCCTGAAGGGTTCCTGCCATCCATACTAGGAGAGCTATAACCTTTGCTTTGTCGACGTCGAACATTTTGAAGACGACTTTCCAAAGTATTGAGCTTATGCTGTAGAGCCTTAGAAGTGCCCCAGAATGAGACATAGCAGTCAAAGTTGTGTTGCAAAACTTCGAGCTTGGACTGTGAAGTTTGTGCGTTTGAACGCTCCGGATTGAAGACCTTGCTTACTACCTGCGCGACAGCTGCAATCCATATGGTGCTGGCAAAAAGCGGATTTACATAGCGGACGTGATAAGGGCTGCTATTCCGTATCATGCGAAGGATATTGTCGGCGCTTTCGAGGTATCGGTTCCAAGCTTGGATGTTGACACTATATGTTGGTAGTAGGTACTGCTGGTTTGCCGATTCGTCTGTAAGGTCAGCAGCAGATGCTGATTCCATTGTTCGACTTTCCCAGAACATTTGGTAATGATAAATCATAAATCTCGTTAGTTGGGCCATCATATATAGGCTATGTGTCGCGCAGTCATTTGTTAGAGTTGATTGTGTCCCCATTGAGGTCTTGGAATGGAAGCCAAGGTATTCATTGCAATAAGACATCTCCTTTGGCAAGGCTCTTCCAAAGGAAGAGAGAGATTCTTCCAGAGCTTTTAAGCCATCACGTATTGTTCCAAACGAGGCAGAGATCGACATGGCTGCTTGGGTGTTGCCATTAAAGCTAGTCATGCCATACATCCCTCGGGAATACGAGAGAACATGAGCGTCTCGCATCATCGAATTAAGCACAATATACCATGCTTTCCAACTATGGCTTGTACATTTCTCGAGCATCTTCCATCGAGCCTTTGGGTCGAGATCCAAGCAGCAGCTGGCCTGATACGTACCGCCAAACCAGGCCTCGTCACTGACTGGTAAGAAAGTCTCTGTTTGCATCGAATCAAGTCCTGTCGGTAGCCGCCGGACTGTACAAGCAAAGACATCAAGTTCCCAAATTGCCCACCAAGCTCTTCGACGTTCCTCATCCAAAATCCATTGCTCCTTATCATAAGTGGTATCGCCCTTCTGGTTGGCAATTCTCTCGGCATCTATTTTGTGAAGGCTTATTTCGTAGGCAATCCGTATACAGACTCCTAGTGATCTCCACGCCAGCCCCCGAACATCCTGGGACAGTTGATGAAATGTGCTCAAGATCAACGCCTGCAAGACGCACAGAGATGGTGCGTCTTCTGAACACTCATCTAGGGCAGCTGAAATATACTTACGTGCTAGCGTATGAAAGGTCTCTGGGGCCGGCAGTGAGTTGCGCTCTTCCTGTTGGAACAATGAGCACCTTCGCTTGTGTGAATCTTGGAGGAAGCGGGAAGAGAAGATGAACATTGATGCCACCAGAGCGGCCGACTCCGAATTGGATGACACAGCACTCAACTTTGAGAGAAACTCCGGTTTATGAAATAGAGAAAACGTGGACATGTTTTGAAAATACGCTTCGAGGCTGAAAGAAACCGATGTTAGCTTTGTCCGCAAAGCCACAGAATATTTGTAAAATCACTCACAGTTCATCGTATACTTGTTGCGAAATCTCGAGGAGACTCCAGATAGCCAAATCTGACTCTGCCAATATTCTTGGAGCTTCGGCAGACATTTCACCCGGGGATCGTTGAGAAGAAGGCATATCGTGAGATGGATGCATCATATCAGAGAGCGATATCGATTCTAGGTGGCTTAAAGAAACCGTTGCTGTGCCGCGCGACCACTGGCTGGAACTTGGTGTTGATCGCCCAAGGTCCTCTCCAGATGTATCTTCCAGTGGGCTTGAGTGAGTTGCATTGAGATTATGTTCAGAGGACGTACGGCCGGCAGGGCTCATTACACCACCACTGGAGCGGCGAGTGGCACCGTCGGTTCTAGTGGACGTGCCCGTCGTCCTCGACCACCGACGGTTGTGCAATGTAACCCTACTACTACCTGTATGATCATGATTAAACAAGCTATGGGAGTTGAAGAGAAAATAAGACAAGAATCTTACCAGGCTTGGGACCAGGCTTCCTTGTAGAGTGAGGATAAGAGCAAGCACTCCCTACTGACATACACGACAAACACGAAGGTCGATCGCGACTACTATGTACCAGTAATAAGATTAGCAAGTTAGAACGCAAAGAAAACTTCGAGATAGTATCTTTACCATTTCATCTTACGCCTACACAAAACATAAAGTTAGCTTGCTGTAAACATTGAGTCCACACCTACGTGTGACAGGTAACGAGGTGACAGACCGCAGGGGCTATTATTACCTGCGACAAGTATAACACGCAACAGCTGTGGAGGAATAAAATTCCATGGCGTCTGGCATAGCTATTAATCTGAAAGCCCGCCGTGAGAAGGATCCGTGACGAGCGGTAAGTTTGTTGCAAAGGGTTGATTGCTAACAGCCAGCGAAACGCCCCCGCTGTTTATGCCTTGAAAGATGCCGCCGCCCGTGGGGAAGAAGCCGGCTTAATAATATGAACCCCCGCAGAAGCATCCCGACTCCAAAAAATACTTTGCAGAAGCGAAAAATGAATTTCGAGTGAGATTCATTTGAAGCCGGGTCGTACTGTGCCAGAGAATTTGTTGGGTGGCTCTTTGGTGGGATACTGGCAACAACATAAAGTTACAACGCCTAAATGGGAATACAATTAATCACAAACGCGCTCCAGATTGATTACCGGCTTGTCTTACTGATGATACCCGCCCTTGCTCTCGAGCAGGGCTTCTTCAAGCTTCTTAAGCTGTTACCCTTTCTGAAGCACAACTTAGCCGAACCAACCTTCTAAGCCCTGAGGCAGGAATCAATCCGGGGATCCTCACCGATTACTAGTCACATATATTGTAGAATAAAGAGCCGAGATCAGCTCTGTTTAGGCGTTCGGTTAAAGACTTACCGAACCGGTTCTACAGCTGCTTTCATGCTTGAGAGAATCATATCTCCTACGTGCATTCAAAGAAATGCCCTGCCTCAAGCCTCGCTTCATCGTGCAATTTTGGCGATACGCGGATTGTTACCTATCTCTAATCTCGTGGTCCGTTGCATCACACATCATATTGTACAATTATCCCTCTTCATGAATTCTGAGTTGGTAATAACTAGCTACACAATGCTTGCATAGCATTTTCACTGCTCATAATAGACTGCGTTAATCAGTGTCCCAATTTTTCCAATCTGAACCCTTATATCATCTCCATCACGCAGACAAATTTTAGGATCTCGCATGCATCCAATCCCCGGCGGAGTTCCGGTCATGATAATTGTTCCCTGCTCTAGCGTTGTTCCCTGTGAGAGAAACGAAATGATTTTTGGGATGGAGAATATCATCTGACTATTTTCCCCATCAGCAGCTGTGCTACGCGATTCAGCTCGCTACGTACCTTGTATTCGAATCCTGTACAACAGCTCCGTTATATATGGCCCTGATACTAAGATTGTGTGGATCACCGATTGCGCTCTGGGAGACCAAGACAGGGCCAATTGGTGCAGACGCATCCAGCCCCTTCGAGAATGACCACTGGCTGGTTTTGAATTGCTCGGTGCGAGCACTAACGTCATTCCCACATGTGTACCCGAGAACATGATTGAATGCATCCTCCTCTGCAATGTTTTTGCCCGTCTTGGATATTATCAGGGTGAGTTCCGCCTCATAGTCGCTGGACCCATCCTGCACGAACCTTGGAATCCTGATTTTCTCAGGCCAGGGACCCATCAATGCATGCGGAGGCTTGAAGAAGAGGACCGGGACTTCTGGAATAGGCATATTTGCCTCTTTAGCATGATCGCGGTAATTGAGGCCGAGGCAACGAATGATGCTCTTTTGGTCAATCGAGACCGGTGGTAAGAGCTATTCTGGATCAGTATTACAGCGTTGGAAAGGCAGAGCTGCTTTGGACCTACTTGTTTGACAGTCATGATCGTGTCTGAGACAACACCATCGTACAAAGACCCTTCAATGAGCTTGGCAGAAATCGGGGTACCCTCGAAAGCTGCAATGCCAACATCCGGGACGTTTGCGTCCACCTGTCCAAGGTGGATGTGTCCATCTTCTTCCGCCAAGAACCGAATGAGATGAGTCCAGGGGGGTGCCATTGAGAAGAGATGTGATATTGCGCGTATGGTTGTCTAACAATACAGAGCATCAAATATCCCGTGGATTCTACGAACTGGCACCAGTGCTGGGCTTAACTGGACGAAAATATAGCCGCGAATTAGTTTGATGAAGGAAAGCTTTCCAACCAGATTATTGGACAACGCTTAATTTTTCATATTCAAGGCAGTTTCACCTAGCTTTCGGCATTTGCTTTATTTGGAGCTACTTTAATAATTTGCAGTACCTAATCGATTCACGTACTCTTAAAAGTGTTTGTTCGTCCCGGTACTAAACTCACGGCCCATGTTTCAATTCCCCCCGCAATCGTCGCCAGCCCGGAGGATCTTCCGGAGGAATCCACCCACAGCGGCTTATCACCGACTCAATCCGCATTCAGTCGCTCTAAACCCCAGTGAATACATATTTCCATTGTTTGACTATTCGCAGGCTGATTGTCTGTCTGCGGGTAAAGCTATGAGCGATTAGTAAGAAGTGAACGCGACAGAGACCAGACATATTAGACACATCTTTCTTCATTCAGAAATACCAGCCTAAAACGAAGATGCAGACCGACCCGAATGGAAAAGACATGGCATCCACTCCACGACCGGCCTTGCTGCCTGTAGATCATCCACTCTGCTATCCAGCGCTGCTAAAGCATAACAACAATCACAAACGAGACGAATTGGAGAGCAAACATGCCACAGATACTTCGACGCTAGAAGAGAAAATTACATACCTATACGAAAAGGACCAAGTCATAGACGTCCTACACAATTACGCGTATATCCTCGATAGTTGCATGGTTGATTCTTCCCTTTCTAGCGTCTGGGCCGCTCTCTTCACGCAAAACTGCGAAGTAACATATCCATTTGGTACATGCACAGGGCGCGAAGGCCTAGCGAAATTCGCCATGAAGGCCGAGCTGCGTTTTTACAGGATGATGGTGGGTGCCCTCAACCCGTCACAGTACTAAATTGGCCTGAATTTCAGAAATTTGAATATATAATTAATTGATCGTTAGCATTTATCTTCAAACTTTAAAGTACACTTTTCATCTCCCACGCTGGCATTCGCACGTTCGACCCTCTTCGCGGCTCATGCTACCCACAAACTTGACTTGGGTCAAAACTTTTTTGAAGGGGGGTATTACTATTGGACATTGGAGAAACATGAAGATGGATGGAAGATTTCAAGGCTATTCCTAGACGCTGTGTGGTGGCTGGGCGATTCACTTGGGCTGAATGAGCCACATGACGATGCCGATATAGGACGAGGTGATTTTGAAGAGTAATATCCCAGATATTAATAAAGAATGAGGGCTACATCGTGTTTATCAGCCTACTTCTAATAGTTTCACTTTGGAAAATGTGTCCATGATTATTAGAATGACGTTACAGAACATTTATAAGAATACGGATAACTAGAAATATATTACTTCTATCTCTTGGAGGAAATATTCTATCCCAAGGAGAAATAGATCTTGGATGTATTTTTTTTTACCAGTCTCAAGGTCTTATTCCAAATATATAGCGCTATATCTCCAGCTAGGGCCAAAGCAATAATTATACATCTGTATTTTCCTCATGCTCCAGGGTATACAGCTTTTGACTGCCGTCCCCTCCTGCATCCGTCGCATTTCCATTGACCGCGCCACTACTGTCAGCCTGTAAGTGTACTACAACTGTGTCTCCGAAAAGTCCAGCGATTTCCTCCATCGGTAATTTCGCCGTTTCGGGGACAAAAAGGTACACCACCCCTGTACAAATCAGACATAGACCTGCCCATATCAAATACAAAGCCCATTTACTAGTTGTGAAAGAATGAGATTAGAATCTTCATGAATAGTGATTGAGCAGGACAAAAATATGCCGACAACTCACATGTTTTTGAATGCAACGTCGGCTGGTGCTGTCCAGACGATTGCTCCAACAGAGTATGCAAAGAAATTTAGACCGATCCCCATTGCTCGGAGCGTAGTCGGAAATATCTCCGCGGCGAAAACAAAGATGGGGGCTTCAACTATCTGATAGGCCACAATGAAAGCAAAGATAAAAACGAGACATGCAATTTCTCCACCACGGTTGCCACTGTCCAGATACTTCCATTGTAGCAAAGCTTCAGTGACCAGGACAGAGGCTGTAGCTGGGAATCCGACAACTAATGAGTTGTGTGAATGCAATTAGTATAGGCCATCTTTAGACGCGAGTTTTACAGTGCGGAAGCACTCACGTAGCATACGCCGTCGGCCTATCCTGTCTACCAAGAATGCATTGATCCACGCCGATGTATTTCCACATATACTGTATCCCACTTTCATCGTTTTGCTTTAGCGAATTTTTATACTCATAGGCCTGGAAACGAGACTTACCAAGAAATATCAGCGGCCAGCGGCCCGTGATGTTAAGGCTATTGAATATGGGTACTATAAAGTTTGTAATACCCAGGACCTACTTTTTTTAGACAAGTTAAGTAATAGATGGAAGAGATCTCTCACCCCTGTTGATTGACTTGCAAAGCTAGTGCATATCCGTTAGCCGTTGATAAATATCTCACGGAAGGGGGCGCATACCCAAGAAAGATCACCAGTAGTGTCCTTTTCCTCAGAGACGGACTAGAGATCATGTGCCTATATCCTGCATTCTGCTCCTTATCATAGGCTACCTGGCGGGTAATTTGGTCCAGCACTGACCGTGCAATCACCTCGTCAGGGTCATCAGGGTCGTGATGAAGTCTCCTAACCACTGCCCATGCGTCCTCATGCCTACCTACCCATGCTAGGTATCGCGGACTTTCTAATATATGATATTAGACTGAAATTATGGCTCATCTGTAGGGGATACTTACCCGGAATAAAGAAGAGGCTCCCAAGGAGGCATACAGCGCCGACAGAAGCCAAGGCGAGGGGCAGGCGCCATTGAAGAGTGGCATTGGTGGAGCTGTAGGTTCCGACAGCAACCAAATCGCAGCTATAGCTGTGTTAGCAATGATCTAGATCAACATAATACACCCTAGAAAAATTCCATAACAACGAAACGTACATCAAATATCCTCCTCCAAGGCTGCATACTGTCATAGACGATAGCAACCCCCGTTGCCGAGCTGGTGCAACCTCTGTTAGATAGAGAGAAACTAGGCAAATGATCAAACCAAGACCAAAGCCTTGAAGAATGCGAACAATAATCAGCATGACAATGTGGACAGATCCTGCAGTGAGGCTACCGCCGATGGCTGCACAAGTTGCCGCAATTGCCATCGCACGCTTTCGACCAACCCAGTCTGCAAGCCATCCCTGGGCAAGGGCACCAAATGCTGCACCTGCAGCAAAAAGAGCGTTCACGGCTCCAAGAATCCTTGCCAGCATATTAGTTTAAGCAGCACTCGTGGATGAATGGGGGTATAGTCCTTTCCATACTTGGCTGTGTAAGGTGAAGTGGCTATTTTTTGTTAGTTTGGTATTACGAGGTAAGAAAGATAGACTTACGATCAAGATTGAAGTATTGATAGAAACCCGGTTGACCAATACTAGTCACAAAGACCGCAAACCCATAGCCATAAGTTATACCTCCAAGGCAAATTGCAGAGCTTATAGCTATGCTATAAGGATTAAGTTGTTGACCCATTATCACAGAGGAATAAAACAATGCTGCGATTTCGATTTTGTCGTTGAAATAGGAGAAACAAACTGGCCAAGTGCCTTATACTGATTGCCAAACAGCAGCATGACGAGATAATAAAGAAAATATCAGCTTTGATGACACTGAATTCTCTGTCCTGGGTTTGTTTGCTGTCTCCCTCCATACCCTGGAAGAAAGCTTGCGGGGAGCTATTGGTGGCGTTGACCGCTAGGGGGAATGGAGGAATCGCCTCTAGAAAGACAGACACTGGCGCCGGAGGAATTGGATTTGCCTGACCCGGAGGAATTCATCTCCCAAATCTAGGGGGTTGGTAGCACAAAATACTGTATGCTACACTAATTGTTATTAACCTTGAAGTACTACAAGAATTAGGGCCATGATCGCTGCTACAACTACAGCATCACAATATTGAGAGATGGGTAAACGGAGATGCTATGCCCTCAATTGAGACGCACAATTTTATTCAGGCCTTTTATTGAACTTCAAAATAGAATCTAAAAATAATTTGTAGAGTAGCCCACAATATGTCCACTTCTGAACAAGTTGGACAATTTGCCCTCCATGCCTTATGTGTAGTGAATGGGCTTTGCTGTCTTCAGGTTGACATTCAGGCTCAGCAAATCTGGCCTCGAGTAATGTCCGACGACATCAAGCATTTGCTTTGCATAGTCAATGGTGCTCAGCTGGATCTCTGCAGTCAGAATACCCTCTTCGCCCGGATCCATTGGGTCAACCAGTGGCGTTCCATCAGGTCCAAATATCATAGCGAAGCCTCCTCCCGGGGTCTGCACATGCGGGCTACCAACCAGCTTCAATTTTTCCCTGCCCTTTTCACTCATCACTTGAGTGCTGACAACCACAAAGCAAGCTCCTTCCATGGCCATGAATTGACAGGCAAGGCGATCTCCCTCGCCCGTGGTGGTATAAAGAATAGGAATGTTTTCCGGTCTAGCAAAGAACGGAGGCCAGCCTGCGATATGAATGTCAACCCCCTGGCTGTACTCATGATAACGCAGCAAAGGCTGGAAGTGTTCCCAGCAGTTGAGACCGCCAATCTTGCCAAAGGGGCTGTCCACCACATTGGTAAGACACTCCTCTCCGTGTCCCTCTCCCCAAAGTGCGCGCTCCACACCTGTTGGCTTGAGTTTTCGGCGGTGTAGGACAATTGTACCGGTGGGATCGATGAAGGATTGCGCAATATACAAACTATCGCCGTCTCTCTCGGAATAGCCCAAAACGATGAAAATGCCCGCTTTCTTGACGGCTTCTCGGATTTGGTCCATCTCGGGGGACTCCTTGACAAGAGAGTTGGCCATATATTCATGAAACATACCCGTATTGTCAAGGTAGGGCTCAGTCCAGATGCTCCTAATGAAGTCAGTATTCCTTTTTAACTCGTCATCACAAACCACACTGTACACACCATGGGTATCCTGGCACAAACAACTCTGGGAATCCCAAGACATTGACTCCGTCTTTACTGGCCTTTTCAACCAGAGATGTAACTTTCTTGACAGATTTCGGCAAGTTGAGCCACGCGGGCTCTGCCTGCACAGCGCCAACTTTAATTGTTTCGCTCATATTGTTCTTGTTGTTTGGGGCACAACTGAGAAAGGAATATGTTATTGTTCACAAGTATGAACAGATAGTAACTTGTGGAAAGCAATATTTCTTATATATCTTGAATTGAAGCATGAGATGAATTGATGTTTGAATAGCTTCACGTTTGTACATATCTGATTAGTATACAAAATAATAAAATGATTAGTATGGCTTAAATAACCGCTAATGCTTGAGCGCCGAATTAGGTTTCATCTTTTGAGTCTAGCTGTAATAAATATTCCATTTGTCATTGAGCTTAATTTAAACCCGACATATAAACAGCTTAAGCGAGTCAGTCGTTGCTGTATCTGGCATGTTGTCCTACGTTAGTGCTGGGGTTGGCCAGCAGTAAAGTCTCCAATTCGCTTTAGAGATTATTAATCGGAACTCTGCGAAAGTTGATTTAGAACAACCAGCTAGAGATGGAAATATGTCTAGATATTGAACTCATTAACTGATTACTGGTTCAAAAGTATAAAGCGAGTCGTAAAAAGGTACAACGAAGATTTTGATTACACAAATAAATCCTTGCAGTTGCCATATTAGGCCATTCGCAATTATAGCTTTTACGAGTTGGAGCTGTGTTATTTGCATTATCAAGCAAGTTGTAGACGCCAAGGCAAGGCATAGTCGGTGTGTTTAGCAAAGGACCTGTTACAGTCAAGTCAATTCAGATTTAGAAACAAAATGAATTAAAATTATGTAATGAGAGGCATGATAAATTGATACTCGAGTAAGAAATTCAACACAACAAAGACCATTTTAGCTACTTCATAAATGGCTCTACACATCTTCCTAAGCAACTCTACGCACTCGAGAAATGTTTCCTCGGCTTGGAAAAGTTTACCTTTTAATAACCCCTTCTGTCCTGGAATTATCATCAATGCAAAATTATGTTTTTGGCCAAATTCTTTTTGACAGTAATTTGATCCATCAGACTCGTACTCTAGATTTATATAAGTATAATGTTCTCAATAAGATTACATCACGGACGACCTAGCCGATAGTTTGTCATACCATTACAGCTACCACCATTGAGATAATTGCGATTTACTGTACCTCTTATGCTCCTGGATGAATCTCATATACTGAATCCAACAATACATTCCACTCAGTTAACCCGCCTCATTCCAAGTAGTGTGCATGAGACAACAACAATCCCTGCTCCCAACATAGTACACTTGTGTTGAACAGTCTCCTGACTCTTCCGTCCTGATCTCATATTTTTCAGATGCTGTTGGCTCTCCGTTCTTCCAATATCAAGTCTCAGACCATTTCTCTCTCTTTTCATACTCTTTCTTTAACGTTGGATTATGCTTATGAGAGGGCTAAAACGCATTACATCATGTCATGGCATGACTTTGACTTACTTCACAGCATTCTTACAGCCCGTAAAACGAAACTATGAATAGCAATGATTTCATTTCCTTTTACATCTAGTAACTATCAATTCCAACTTCGAATATCTTCTTCTATCGAACGATTTGCTTCTTACAATTTGAAAAATGCAGCAATCAGTGAGAGGTAACTCCCAGATAGTAACTAAGAGAAAGGAAAAGCTTAAAAACGAGGAGGACAATTGGCAGACTGATGGTATTATCATAGAGAGACAATCACGGGCACTAAGTGGCTATCGTATCGTCGACGGCAAATATATCGACAGGGATGGGAATATTAGAGAGACAGACCCCAATGAATGGACAACCACCGGCCCAGATGCATTAGATGTATACAGGAAAGTCTATTCATCAGAAAATCAGTTTTGGATTATAGCATCAGCCGCTTTTGTTGACGCAACTGAGTATCTGAGTCGCGTTGGCGAGCTTCTGAGGGCGGCAGGCGAATCTTGCATGATTGTGTTTTTGAATGCGATGCAGTACTCTGTTAATGTGATTGTAGGTACTGACCTGTCGCACTAGGAAGTGAGCGAGCTCCTATTAAGGTATCACCTACCTCCAGATCAATATATTACGTTGATCATAAGCTTAGTTTGCATCAATATGCTCTTGTGCCTTCTGAAAATGGAAAAGAATTGTTAAATTGCTATGTCAAGAAATTTGAACCCTCGTGATCAGTGCATAGGTCGCTGGAACGTAGGCGTTTAAAGTAAAGTAGATACTACTTGAGTTTAAACTGTAATGGTGAGCCTTTTCTACACTTACCATACCATATAGCGTTCACGTATCATGAAAGTATAGCCTACTACTGAAATGACGAAGATTGCCGTTCTCATGTAATATAATGGCTTCTACGTCAGCAACTAATACATACCAGCATAGACTACACTCAAATGATATTATTATTAGCGTCATCTGTTGCACGCCTCGATGTATCATTAACAGGAGCTGGATAAAGCATTACCCAGCTTGCCGCCACCCAGCGGGTCCAAGTAATTCAGCGGAAGATACGAAGGCGGGGTAAGGTACACAATAACTCCTGAGAAAAAAAATACGCAAATGATAAAATTTGCAGGAAAAGCTGCTTCAGAAGCTTCCGGGCGGCATTGACCGGACAGAAAATGCGGTTGTCATGATCCCCGCTTACTATATCATACAATGCTGCCCTCGTGCAGCTGTTCGTTCCCAGCGCCAACGTGAATTGTTTCCACGCAAGAGAGAGGGATGATCAACGGTCGCGTCGTACGAAAAAAAGGTTACGGGTCATGAAGATGGCATCCCCCCTTAATATATATTAACAACTATAATCTAAATGAATAGGATTGCTAGCAGTGCCCCTTTTCGTTGGTGCCTCCTTAACCCTGATGGATCTTTGTTAGTCTCAGAGCTCTGCTAGCCTCTACGTCACTGAACTCTATGAAGTAGCTCTTAGTAGCGGCCGAGTGAGACATTTGTCGGTCTTATTGGATGATCCTACACAACTCAAAGTTGGGGAATTTTGTCAATCCAACTACCCTAAACTCTACTTCGCGTATACTACTTTCGGATGGGAATCTGTCTATGAAAATCCAAATGCGCTGCCTCTAGAGATGTTTAGAATGCGGGATTCTCGATTACACTCGAGAGATTTTGTACTATGTCATCCTCAAGTTGAATCTTGCTTTGTAAGGTAAATTATGTACATACTTTCAAGTCTAAAATGATTCCTTGGCAACAATTATGTCGAAATCTTTGTCACGTCACGATGGTTATATGAGTGGCATAAGCGCATATATGTCTCTTCTGGAGAGAACTACCTGATGTGTAACATATGCCGGGTAGGTAGGAATGTATCAAATTAATGGCACAGCGATTTTATCCAGCCTTAACTGCTTGGTTGATCCGCTTACAAAGCGCCTCTTTACTACTTTTAGTGCTTTTTGATGTAAATTAGCATTGACTTGCGTTTCGTCTGGCCTTTAGGAGTAGAAGTATTGGCAGCTGCATTCCTATTTCAGTCGCCCACCAGTTCCAGCTCTCCTCTACTGCAGGGTCTACTATAGAAACACAACCTCCGCATAACAGCAACATAACAAACACTAGAATCTTCTTAATCCAATGTAACCCTTATTAGTGATGGCTCTTCATAATATACACAAAGAATAATGTTCCAAAGAATAGTTAAAAACTGGCCTTCCTTTGCAAATGATGTAGCTCGTACCATCCACAATTGACATTACATGTAAACCTATTCATGTACTTAATGAAACTTAGTTCTGAATTGGTTATCTAGAAATTCTTCACTTTTCTAAATGAACCTTCCTCTGCCACAAACCATGGTTCATTATGTCTCTAAAATTAGCGCCGCAGTCGGATATTCCGTAAAAATTACTCAGCAACTGAAACTCATTGCCGCTCCAATGAACTGTATAGTAGCGTATTTTAATTACATGGGTTGCACTCTACTTGCCACCTTCGTATGGATAATATTTGTGCGACAATCCGTGGGGAAAAGGGGCGATGGTCTACATCAGACAACAATTCAGGGGACTCCGGAGACATCGGTAGAGTTTGGCCTAGGTGGGAACTCCCTCGGTCCAAGACCGAGCAGTTGGTAAGTATATCGTATTCTAAAAGATTAGCCGGTGGGCCTCTCTGCTTGACAACTGTAGCAAGCTAGCTGGGCACTATTACTACTGGTAAAATGGGGCAATTCCGATCAGATAGCGGCAAAACCCACCGGCTAATATTTTGAGGGAGTATGCATACGGCACTACAGCCTTACCTGATACTTCAGCGGCTAGTTCATCATCAACTGCCTTACTACGGAGTTGTGGAGTCGAACGGGTGGTTTAACATGTGATTTCGAATACGATTCTCAGATTAAGTGACGGAGATTGGGGCAGTACCGTCCTGTTATCTCGGAATATGGACTAGGATCTTGCCTCTTCTGAACATTCGGCAGTAAAGGCCGAAATAACGGTCGTGTGATGGATTTTCTAGAATTCTTCCACTTTCCCCCTGGTTTAGAAAGTATTCTATTCTATTCGCACGATGCGATGTCATTGATACAAGGATCCCCTTACTAGTGAGATGCTTTTTATAAAAACTGTCCGCTGCCGCGTGTCTTCAGACTTGTTTATTCCATAGAGCTTCTCTATCGAGTAAATCTTCAATCGAAACTCTGACACTCATTTACAACAGTGACTCTCTTTTACAACTGTGACGTTCTTTACAACTGTGACACTCATTTACATATTGAAATATTCGCCATTATGCCTTCCTTCGGATTCTTCCTCGCCATGTTGGTAGCTACGGCTGCTGCAAAGCCTGCGTATATTGATCCCCGAGCTAGCTGCACTTTCACCGACGCTGCAACAGCAATCAAACAGAAGACATCATGCAGCACCATCACTTTGAATGGCATTGCTGTTCCAGCTGGACAAACCCTTGATCTGACTGGCCTCAAAGACAATACCAAGGTTTGTGCTATATAACGCTTGTAGTGTCGATTGCTAAAGGTCTAACTTAAAATTTAGGTCATTTTTGCCGGAAAAACTACATTTGGTTACAAGGAATGGGCTGGCCCTCTAATCTCAGTCTCTGGCAATGGTATTCAGGTCCAGGGTGCCTCTGGACACACCATTGACTGTGCTGGTCAACGATGGTGGGATGGTAAAGGTTCAAACGGCGGAAAGACAAAGCCCAAGTTTTTCAGTGCCCATAACCTCAAGAACTCCAACATCAACTCACTCAATGTCTTGAACACGCCAGTGCAAGCCTTTAGTATCAACTCGGTAACCGACCTCGGCTTGTACAATATCAACATGGACAACTCTCTCGGTGACAGCGAGGGCGGCCACAACACAGATGCTTTCGATGTTGGCTCTTCGACTGGAGTGTACATCTCTGGAGCCATAGTAAAGAACCAGGATGACTGTTTGGCTATCAACTCTGGCACCAATATCACTTTTACTGGAGGTAACTGCTCCGGTGGACATGGCCTGTCCATTGGCTCGGTCGGTGGCCGAAGCGACAACACGGTCAAAACCGTTCGCATTTTGGACTCAAAGATATCCAACTCGCAAAATGGCGTTCGTATCAAGACAGTGTCTGGAGCGACTGGTTCTGTTTCTGATATCAAGTACGACAACATCTCCTTGTCAAACATTGGATCCTATGGTATCGTAATTGAGCAGGATTACAAAAATGGTGGGCCAACTGGCACGCCTACTGCTGGCGTTCCCATCACTGGTCTAACTGTCAACAAGGTCGTTGGCACAGTTCAGAAGGGCGGCACAAATGTATACATCCTGTGCGCTGCTTGTTCTAACTGGACCTGGACCGGCAACGCAGTTAGTGGAGGAGCCAAGACCAAGACAAACAAGGGCATTCCCAAAGGAGTCTCTATTTAGAGGTTTATTCTTCTTCTCTATTTTATCTTTCTTATACATATATATATTTGTATATATAGCCCCAGAGGATATACAATGTCATTTTAATTGCAATAAGTATTATCGTTAAAGCCAAGTTACAATACTTATATTAACAAAAAGACCTTAACACCCCATGCTCTCTATTTTACTTAATTTAGTAGATTCAGTATGATCCAGTGCTATGCCTCGGCATTTAGAACTTTGCAAGAGATGCATAAGCAACATCAAGCTTTGTCCCTCTAGTGGGGGTCTTAGACTTTCCTACATAGGAAAAAAATACAGGGTATTAATCCAGCCATTTTATTTTTCATCTTTGAAACCTTGACCCACTACTTTAATCGCCCTCATCTGCTACTTTCGGTTTCTCCACGGTGGGCCAGTATTGGCTTGCCTTTGCAATGTTTCTGAGACCAGAAAGCCTACCAGCCATATGAGTGTTTTCAGCTCTTTCTAGAAGGGGATGCATACCATATCTATACGATCGAATGGAATGGGACGCTTTCCACCATCTCTATTAATCTTCCATGGCGTTCTCTGCTTTCGGAGGCACAGCACGATGACGCGGGCGTGCCCACTTACGTTGCGATCAAAATGAGAAAGCTGTGGGCCATCCTCATCGACGTCAGTGCTAAGCTATCATACGTGATGGGCGCTTCAGCATGTTCATCAAGAAACAATGTCGGTCAAAGTAATTCTATGAGCTTCTCACGTAATTGCCGATTTGAGCCCCAATCGCCCAGATATCGCCAGTGTTCTTCCGCCGTCCTACCTAATGATCGAAACGGACTATGCGGATGCGGCAGCCAGCATAGACATCTTTTGTCATAGCTTAATAGGCATCACAATTAGTAGACAATTTATGTTCGACGTCGAGGGTTACCTTGATATAATGAGGGAATGCCTTAAGCACTAACACAAATGTCCATTCAGGTCCTTAAATAATTGAGTAGGGAATTTTGGTCGATGGTTATTCTATTGGTATTTTTATTTTCCATTTTACAATTAGACATAATCTATTACCACAAATTCTACTCTAGAATCATTAAGAAAATATATGAAGAGGGTGATTTGGCAGATAATAGCCTGGATCGTTGAACCGTAAGCCCCGGTCTAAGTTACTTATCTGCTGTAGCTCCTCAGCGGTCAGATCAAACCCGGTCACATCAAGATTTTGGCTCAATCGGGCTGGATTGTTGGACTTTGGAATAACCGCAATATTCCTGTAAGTATGTTAGCCGAAAGAGCCCGCTTTTGAATCGCTCCTTTTTGGCATTTACCTTTGAGTTGCCCAACGCAACAGAATTTGCGCCTGGGTAACGCCATACTTCTTGGCCAAGGTCGGAATCGGTTCGGCCTCGAAGAGTGTAGGAATATTCTTTGCCTTTACCGAGAAAACTTCGGGAAGCTCCAGAAAAGATTGCGGGCCAAAGGAAGAGTAGGCAGTGACGATAATTGAGTGTAGTTGTGCCATTTCCACTAATCCTGGCTGCACTAGATACGGGTGGTGTTCGATCTGTAGCGAGGAAATGGGATGCTTCGCATAACTAATGATGTCGTACAGAGATTGCACTTGGAAGTTGCTCACGCCAATACTGCGGACAACTCCTTCGTCTACGAGCTGCTCGAGGCTCTCCCATGTCTCCCGGATGGGAACTTTGTCTTCCTCGACAGTGCCACTGTCATCAGCCCACCACGCCTGACACCTGGGAGTTAGAGATCAAGATTTTTTCAGTCAGATTCATGTTTTGAAACATACAGGATACCTGCGGACAGCTGGGTCGATGTACTTCAGAGCGCAGGGAAAATGAATCAGCAAGAGATCAATGTATCCCAGCCCCCACGATTCATTCTGGGCGCGTGCCATTTCAAGCGCATGCTCCTTTCTGTGGTAGTTGTTCCACAGCTTGGTTGTAATAAAGATTTCTTCGCGCTTAACGAGACCTTCGCGGATGGCCCTGCGAATACCCTCCCCAGCTTCCTTTTCGTTCTGGTAATCGTAGGCCCCGTCAAAGAGACGGTATCCTGCCTTGATAGCCTGGAGGAATGTTTGTTAGCCAAATAACCCTGCGTTGCGCACTTGCTAGCATTGTTGCTTGTTGCTTTCTAGAAGCTATACAACTAACATTATAGACTGTCTCGGCAGCAGACTCCTTTGGAACCTTCCACAGTCCAAAGCCAACCAGTGGCATCTGGTGGCCAGAGGCCAGCTTTACAGTCACAGAAGAGGGCATGGTTAAAAGAACTCTATTGTGAAATGGCACTGATAGTCTCAAAACCACTGCAATTAAAGAGCTTCCTCATGAGCTTCTTCAATGTTTCTCTCCCGGTTGAGCTAAGTGGACTTGGTAGTAGAGTAGGTGGTTAGGACTACCTGATTAGGACGACTAAGAGCTGAATCTTTCTAAGCCCACAAAAGGTGTCATTCCGTGGAGCTGAGGCTGCGTGTGGCCTGCAAGATGTAACCCACTCTTTCGAATTCCAGTAGTTCTACTGTAGGTGGTCATCGATGCCGCAGGGAGGATATACGTCGGGTATATAGTCGAAATAGTCTGGTTCTTCTGTGGGACAACCCGAGTCCTCGCCTCCCCAGCTGATTATCCGCTTTCACTTACCGCGACAGTGCCGCTTGGCACATTAGTTACCCGTCTATTAGTGGCAATGGTTCCAATTTTGGTAACTGGAGCCGCCGCCCATCCCCATGGGAATAGAATTCGAGACCAGGGCGCGAACTAGCGCCTCAATAGGCTCCTCACGCCACAAGAAAGAAAGCCCTCATAGCCCCAGTGGACAACAGTTACCAAGTTAAAGATGGAGGTGCGTGCTATAGGAAAAAGAAAAAAAGGAACAAAGGGATTGTTTCTCGAAACTGCGCTTCCCATCTTTGAGCCAACATAGTTTAAACACTGATTCAGAAGATCAAAATGGCATCTGCCGCCAGACTGCAGTCGTTCAAGTCGAAGACTAGAGTCTTCATCATCTCCGACATTTCTAATGAGCCGGATGATGCAGAGTCGCTTGTCAGATATCTTTTATACTCTAACCAGTTTCAAACCGAAGGGTTAGTTGCCTGTACGTCAACATGGATGAAGACCAAAGTTTGTCCTCAAGATATGATCAAGATCATCGATGCATATGCTGGGGCTGTCGATAATCTCAATTCCCATGCACACCCCGACTTCCCTTATCCGACAGCTGAAAGTTTGAGGGATCTTGTGCGATCAGGCCCACCGGTACCATTCCATGCTCTCACTGGTTCACTATTGATACTGAACAAATACTAGGTATATGGCTTTGCCGCTGTTGGTGACGATATCCCTTTAAGCGAAGGCGGCCAATTGCTCTTTGAGCGCATCAAAGCTCCATCCACAGAACCACTGTGGGTTCTTTGCTGGGGTGGGACAAATGTACTTGCACAGGTGCTATGGAAAATCCGGAGGCAATACTCAGAAACTGAAGCCGCAGACCTACGCGCAAAGCTGCGCGTGTACACAATTTCAGACCAAGATGACACCGGGGCGTGGATCAGAGCGCAATTCCCTGACATATTTTACATTTCATCTGTACATGCCTGGAACCATTATGGTATGGCAGCTTGGACTGGCATATCTGGGGACAAGTATTACCGCTTCGACCAAGGCGGCCCAGACTTCACAAAGGTTTCTGCGGAGTGGATTAAAGACAATATTCAGCTTGGTCCTCTTGGATCCGCATACCCAAACTTCATGTTTATTCCTGAAGGCGATACGCCCACTTTCCTCTACCTTATCCAGAACGGACTCGGCGTACCTGAGCAGCCCAGCTACGGTTCATGGGGCGGCAGATACCAGCTCATAGACGTTAGTGATGCGGGACAGAATGCACGCCATTTTGCAGACTGTGCAGATACAGTGATTGGCCAAGATGGTCGCACTTATCGTTCTAACCAGGCGACCATATGGCGCTGGAGGGATGCATTCCAGAACGATTTCGCTGCGCGGATCCAATGGAGTCTCACGAGCGACACAACAGCAGCTAACCACCACCCAGTCATCTCTGTAAATGGATGTCAGGGCTCAGAACCAATTACAATTGAAGCTGAGGCAGGTTCAACACTCACTTTTGACGCCAGTGAGACATACGATCCGGACTCTGGCGACAAACTTACATTCAAATGGTGGCATTACCGAGACCCCAGTGCGATGCAGTGGACTGTAGAATTTGAGATTGACGAGATGGACATACGAAAGGTTGACGATAATGAGAGAGTGGTGGAAGTAAAGCTTCCTGGACCAGAGAAGTGCTGCGTAGAGCTTCTCAGTCGGAAGCCTGTTGCGCGAGGGAAGGCGCTGCATTTAATACTAGAAGTGACTGACAATGGAGCACCTGCACTGACTAGCTATAAGAGAATTATAATACAGACGACAAATAAAGACCTTCGAGGAGGAGGAGAATCGTCTGGAGCAATAGGCGATGTCATTCATAAGTTGCTTTCAGGTTGAGGACTTTAGTTATCATCTTCCCCGGCATAGAAACATCTGATCCAAGTCATTATACTTATTGACCCAAGTGGAAATTGAAGCTTTGTAGTCGCCTTATGTGATGTTCATATTTGTGGATAAAAGATTTGATGGTGGTTAATCAATTTAAAAAGTTGTTTCCGACGTCTAAGTGAAGCTTCTTAATTACTGCTTGACACTCAAATTAAATTTTATATTTCTATGGATTGGTCGCTAGTGGCTGTCGTATATGAGGTGCTCTGTATTACTTTACCAGAAGAGATTAATCTACACGGTGCCTCGCACAAGTAGAGGCCTTTGAACTAAATTATATATTCGCCAATATTATTTGCGTCAATTTCTGATTCCTTCCGATGGTTCTGTCGAAGAGTATCTTTTTTTGTTTTTGGTCACCATTCTCAAAGTATCGCAAGAGACTGGCTTTCTTATCAGCACCATCTCCCTCTTTAGCCCTCTTCTTATTGCTACTCAGATTAGTGTACCTCTATGTCGACCTCTACGTCAGCCACACGAACGAGCTAATGTTGCTCAAACCAGCACACGAATGACTTTCGGAAATGTGTAAAAGCAGAGTCCAGCTATCCTTAGAGTTGCAATATATAACATCTAGTGTTCTAGGCCAGCTAATATGAGTCAAACTAGTAGATTGCTAGTAGCTTTACATGTCACCATCGTGGCATGTAGGACTTTAGCTGCTTTCGATCTTTGGGTTGCATGAGTGAGCTATCCGAAGATTACCAGTTTGGCATGTGTAGCCGACCTATAATACTAGAAACTTGACGTAAATTATCTAGACGCCTTCGGGCCGCCTTCGATAGCGCCTTCTAGGGTGACAGTGCCAAGAAAACAGGTCAGATGCATTGCTAGTCACTTATAACACCAGAAGGCTAAGCCACGGAGAAACTACAATTGCACTATTTAGAAACCCGGGGGCGGAAGGGCTTTGCCGAGTGGCACAAATCGTCCGATTCTATCCAATAAACTAGTTTTAGGTGGCTTCCTAGAAGGGAAAGATTAAGCACTTGGGAATGTTGGGGAAGCCTGGGGTACAGTAGGCCCATCTGGGGGATCTCCACATCCCGGAATTTGACTTTGCTCTCCAGGAAAAGACACTTCTTGCGTGTACCCAAAAGGTTGTAAACGCTGAAAATAGCGTCAATAGCTGGATAAATCCATGCCCAGGGGTTGCTGCGATGCATATTTATATCATTGTCAAACTCCGCAACATTCTCCACGATCAGCCATACCCACCTTCAATTCTTTAGCACACATCTACCTTGTATCCCAGCCAGTCTCACAATGTCGTCTCCGCCTACACAAGTCGAATTGCAGCCAGAGAAAGGTCAAGTTGATGGTCACATTGAACAACAACCTGATGAACTTGACCAGATCCGCCAGCAACAGCTTGCCAATCTGACCGACCGGGAAGACCACCAAGATGGCAAGTGGCAAGCTATTAAGAAGAACCCTTGGGCTTTCGCCTGGTGTCTCTTCGCCGTCTGGACAGTCCTTCTAGTCAGTTTTGAGAACCAGGCCTCTGGCAATATTCTAGGAATCCCCCAATTCCGAAAGGATTTTGGAACGCTTTATGAAGGCAATTATGTTCTCTCCGCGAAGTGGCAATCGGCCTTTAGTGGGGCCCCAGTAGCCTCGTAAGTCAGCCCACTGAATTGTTCATTGATATCACCATAGTTGCCAAGAGAAGAAAGTTAATGAAGAAAAATAGACAAGTTATTGGAGCGCTTACGTGTGGTCAAGTTGCTGACTGGATCGGCCGCCGATATACCATCGTCATTGCCCTCGTTATCTCTTTTGCGGCCATTACAATGGAGTTCGTGGCCACTACGGATGAACTCTTTTTTGGCGGCAAGTTTCTCAATGGCTTTGCGGTGGGCACATTGCAAGCTGTTGCAGGCACTTATATCGGCGAGGTAAGCCCATAAGATAGCTGCTTCTACGATCCATTACTTCCCGACAAAGAGGAATAGACAAATATGTCGACTAGTGAATATGCTGACATGGTGCGTCTTAGATTGTACCTCTTGCCCTTCGCGGCTTAATGACTTGTCTAATTGCACTGTCCTTCACTGTTGGCCCCTTCACTGTGGCTTTGATCGTGAACTCGGAAGGCCAAAGAGATGATCGATGGGCTTATCGCTCCGTTTTCGTCTCTCAATATGGCTTTGCCGTAATTTCTGCTGCTTTTGTTTTCTTTATGCCGGAGTAAGTCTAGAACCTTCTTGTCTTCCCTTCAATACACATACACCAAAGAGCACCAAATCCATGTAATAGGTGTGAGCATTGAAACACTAGCTAACCTACCCTTTACAAGGTCGCCTTGGTGGCTTGTTAATAAGGGCCGTGAGGACAAGGCCCTTCACAGCCTCCATCGTCTCGGATACAGTGCGGCATCCGGGGAAGACGTCAAGCGCATCGCCAATATCAAGGTCACATTAGAGGAGATTCGCCACGAGACCGAAGGCGTCACATGTGCAGAGTGCTTTAGGAAATCCAACTTTCGCCGGACATTGGTCTCCATCGCGCCACTGGTAATCCAACAATTCACTGGAATCAACTTTGCTGCGTCTTACTCAACATACTACTCAGAGCTTGCAGGCTACAGCACAGACATGGCTTTCAAGCTGCAGATTATCCAACAAGTCCTCTCTATGGTGGGAAACGTTATCTCATGGGACTTGATCGACCGCGTCGGCCGACGTGGCCTGACCCTCTATGGCACTATGGTCTTAACTGTTGTCCTCTGGATCATGGGCGGTCTTGCGGTCGCAGGCTCGCCTGGCGATCTCAAGGGAACAGTAGCCATGATTCTTCTATATTGTTTCTTATACAACGTCACGATTGGTGCAACTGCGTATACCTGTTTGACGGAAACGGCGACGGCACGCCTTCGGATCAAGACAATTGCCATCGGCCTAGCATTCTCCAATTGCATCTCAGTCATGTGGAGCTTTGTCCTTCCGTACATGTTTAATCCAGACAAGGGCAACCTCGGCGGCAAGGTTGGCTTTGTCTTTGGAGCATTATCTTTTCCTTGCATCGCGTTTTTGTGGTACTACCAGCCCGAAACGAGGGGCCGATCATACGAAGAGCTCGACGAAATGTTTACCAAGAAGGTTCCTGCAAGGCACTTTGACACTTACGTTACTGAGGTGGAGACACAGGGTCGCGATGTGCAATTGGGCAAAGCAGACATCTGAGGCGGATAACATGTGTATAACACCTGCTGATGATATAGCAAAGGTTTTCTTCTACCTGTTTGTTATTGTTTGTTTAGAGTAGTCCACTTTAAGGAACACAAATTTTACAGCCACCTTACGATGTTGTGTTGTTGACAAGATCCAGGAATTTGTCTGTGAGGTATGAAGCATCTTACTTTGTGCACCATCCACATAACTCCGATCAAGCCAATATTTGGTAGTGATATCTGCAGGGGTATAACCGCGGGCTTTTATTCCTTTGAAAAGTGCTTATTGCCTTCCATGCATGCCTTGTAAGGGTCAAAACTAGAGTAGTCACTCCCCCTAATATTGGTTTCCGATTAACTATACCTATACCACCCAAGAAACAAGAATCCGGCCTCAAGAACAGTATTAGTCAATCAACTTGATACATGCTATTTCAGCTGTGAAGAAATTCAACAGCCATATGTTGATCGGAATTTAACTTCTTCCGTGTTAAAAATATGTCCTTTACTCTACTCTAGACAGTATACCAGCCGTTATATTTGGCTCCGTCGTCAATACACATATCCCATATCGAATCCCATTTTGACCCAGAGAATCGGTTGTTCGATTTCTGTAGCAACGCTAGTGGCGGATTCTCTAACGCCTGGCGCTTTGAATGTCATGTCTGCCGTTTCTGGTTTATCCGCAGTTCTTGTAAAAACAGCCGGTGCTGGATCTTGCGGTACAGCCATAGAATCTTTTGGCTGGGGGTGGTTTTGGGCGAAGCTGAACAAAATCATCGAACTGGAGTCACTATTTGTAAATAACGGAACCAGAGCGGGGACCGTGGGAGGCCGAGCTATCTGTTGCGTAATTAGCATAGGTCAACTCAGTATTTGGGAATATGAATCTCACTGTTTCTATTGCAGAAGAATCTAGCCCAATGTTTTTCATGTCTTCTGCTATCTGAATAGCCAACGACCGAGAAATGGCATTAGTTTTACTGAGAGCTATCATGATATGAAGGAGGTATGTCAAGTTAAATTCTGCCCGTCTTTTATGCTCAGCAGTGGGCTTGTCAAGATAAACTGACGAGGCCATGTAAGCGGAAAATGCAAGCAGCGGATTACTGAACGCAGCGTCCATGTCAGTTATTTCCCGGAAAATGTTAAAAATTTCTTCCGCTGCGCTCAACAGTCGAGCTTGACTGCGGTTTATTAAAGAAGATGGTAGAGACAATCGTCGAGCCTCTCGTAGAGCTGCCCTGTTAAGGCATATAATCGTTGTGTGAATCATTATATTCGTAAAAAGAGCGTTCTGGCATTGAAGGCTCCTCGGAAGCTGCAGATTTTCTGGCAAACGCATTAACAACGTTGCCAGGTCATTATCAATCACAGTGTGCCGTGTCCAAAATGAGCCGTTGCGGATGTCTGCAGAGTGTTCATCCAACACAGGGCCTGAAACATGCTTCGCACTTTGGTAAAACAAGTTCGCAGCAAGCACTCTTCCCGCAAAGGACGAGTATTTTTTGCAGCCTTCCTGCAGGACGTTCCCCAGGAAGCTTGTCGATTCTTCCACACCGCACGCAAAGGCCTCTTCTGACGCAGGGAGAGAAGTAGATATCTATGTTCAGTCAGGCGGACGCATCATGTAACAAATTTTAATTGCTCTTACAACATCATCGCTGATCAAGGCAGGCCATCCCGTTGATCCTGAGACAAAGCGGTCGGAGCAAAAGATTACCCACCACGTTCGGCGCGCCTCTTCTAATCCATGTCTGTTCTTCATTTCTGCCATATTTGGTGGTAGTTCTCCATCAATTGCATCAAGTTGATGCAGGCGTAGCATCTGAGCGATTCTGAGACTTCGGCTTAGGCTTGTTGAGGCCCGCAAAAAGAGCATTTGCTGTGCCTCAAAATTAGCTATCAAGCACCAGAATTGCGCCTGAGCCAGGGTAACAGGCTGTGTCCTGAAGTTCTGTACTTTCATCAGCGTTGACACTCATCGTGCAGTTTCTTCACCATACCTTCAACTCTTCTTCCTCGACACATAGCCTGGCCTGATGATACAACGTCAAGGCTAAACCGTGATAGTTTTCCACTATTGATGCTGCTAAAGCCGCGATCACATATCGTAGATACAGTGGTGGACGTAAATCAGGCGACAAATCTTGTGATATGAAGTGTGATCGGCGCAACATAGGCGCTCCATAATGCAATTTGTCGAAATAGATTTTGGTCCTGCAATACAAGTCAAAATACAGCACAGGCCAAGAATAAAACCGACAAAGCATACAGATCGTTTAACAGGCCCGTATAGGGTGCTTGCCCAAAGGGGCTCGTCTCAATTGACTGCAGAGTTGAAGACCCTGTCTCCGCTTCACAATCTAATGGCGAGTCTGTTTCACTAGCAACATCATCAATACCTTCATCGGCGACTGGTGCAATAATATTATCATTATTTGATGTGCGCCCAAGCCTATCATCTCGAGAACTTTTTACAATACTTTCGAGGTTTGCTAGATCATAGCGTTAGCCGAGACGGTTTAGCCTGGGTCATCTGCATTACCTAGTCGTGTTTCCAGCTCTGGGATAGTTCTTCTCGGTCCAGCTTGACGTCTTCTTGAAGTTGGGTATATGCATTTGTCATTTCGCTTAGTACAGCGACTACACCGTGGCTGTGAGCGGTCGCATTTCAGCTTCTGTTCCCGACAGCCCATACAGGACATCAGAGCTCCAGGCAACGAACGACTGCTGCCACCCATAATTTGCTTTGTATTGAGGGTTCTGATTCGAAAGACTCTCAACCTAGCATAGACACGGTTCTGGTCAAACAATCATTTCCGGAACGTTTTGATTGAGACCAGAGACCCGATTTTGTATCACACGCGACTAATGGTACGAAGGTAGGAGATTGTCTCAGGTCTGCATGGTGATTCTGCTGACAAATAAGTGGAATTCGGACTACTTTGGATGGGCTGACTAAATAACTGGTTAGCAGAGTTAGTCCAGATTAGGATCTTTATCTAATCCTTCCGAATCTCGCTCTTTCGTTTAAAGGCGATCCAATGAAGAGCGTTACATTACAGCTCAAAGTTAGAGGCAGCTAAAAGATGCATCTTACTAACGCATTGAACCAATCCTCATAGATCTCTTGGCGTTGTAGTTGATCCAGTAAAGCGTAGGCTGACGAAATTCCACCGTTAATAAATGCTGGGGATTAACTTGTATGAGACGCGGGCTTTAACTGCGGTCCATTGGCTGCCATACTATAATTCTTTGGTCAATTTTCTATCACATTGGAACAGATGTTTAGGTTACTTACGCTTTGCGAAAGGTATTCGTCCCAGCCTGGCACCCTGCGGTACGCGAAATCGTAAAAGAAGAACAGCCCGACAATGAGGCCCCACAACCCGCCTCCCGAGGTTTAGGCATAGAACGCCCTCCAAATGGTATAGCCGCCATAGTTGGTGTGTCCAGCGAGAGAAAACAAGCACCCAGCGTAAGGCTTACAATTGCCGGCAGGATCTTTCTTACAAGCTATGCGCTGTAGCTCTGAGCAGCTCAACGGAATTACTGACGAGGCAGAATCACCCGAATATCTCTATAAAAAACCGGCCAGGACTTCAAGGGAGTACCCATAATTTAAAACCATCTCAAGCCACATCCTGCAGAAAAGTACCTAGACATGGATCCTTAACAGAGATCAAGACAAATTATTGGGAATATACCTTTAAGCAGCCTTGAATTAAAAGCTAACTGCTTACTTGATGTGAAGAATCTTCATTTTTTTTTTTTCTTTTCTTTTTTTTTTAAAACTCTCCAGAGCTGACATTTGGTTCGCGCCAGCTCGGGCTTGCTTGATAAGGCGCTATATTCATCATAACAAATACTAAGTAGCTACCTAAGTAAAGCGTAAGAAAGAGTCGAGACATCGCATCTACATATAAACCAACTCGTTCATACCTTACCTTACTCGAGAGTACTCTCAAACCCGTTGGCACAACCACCCAAACCGATAGTAACACACCAATGTCTTTATATGACCTTCACCCATGGCACATATATGCAGTTCCAAGCCCTCTGACATTATCACCATTGCGACCACAGAGTCATCTTCATATTCTCTAATGATCCCCAAAGCCGATAATTAATATATATGAAAGAGGGCTGACTTATCGAGAAGAGAATCTTTTGTCGCTTGATAGAGCTGGAAAGGCACGAGACTTTCCCATAAGTCGCAGGAACAATCGCTCAGGGATCGAGTCCGGATCAAAAAAGGTCACAGCTGTGAGAATCTCCCAGGCCTAAGAATCAGGTTTTGCCATATAAGATTCGATTGCTTTGGCGACACTCTTCGTGCACCATGGGCTATCGACGCACAGGTCCTGAAGCTAGTTGTCGGCAACAGGTTCAGATTCCAACTGCTTGTAAAATTCACCCAACTTCAACGATGACATTTCAATAAACGACGTCATATGGTACATATAGAGAGGATATTGTGCAAACCCTTTGGCTAGGCCGGCTGCTGATAGACCGGCTGCTGAATCGTTGTCAATATCTCCTTGTATTTTCTCTCTCGATATTTTTTTTTTTTTTTTCACAAACTCAGTTCCTTCACGTGGAGATAGCTGAACAAGCCTATGGCTGCAGCTAGTAGATATCCGCTACAGCGACCGTTTTGCGTGTATAACACACATTGGTTTGCTTTACCCTGGGAAGCCTGGAGGCCTCCACAGGAATATTGAGCAAATAAGGCTTCTCAGTATTTTACTGGGGGCTCAGTTTCATGTAGAAAATACTAGCACTGTATAGAGATGACTCTGAGCTGTCGAGGGCCCATCCTTGTTCTACATTCGTGAAAAGTAGTAGCGATGAATCGTCTGTGCTCTCACTGGAATGCTGATGGGTGACTCCAACCTCGCTAGGCTTCTCAACGGGCTTGAACTCCATGTTTCTGATGCAGAGAATAGAGATATACGGAAGAGGTGTGGTTTGAAATGGAATGCTTATGCTTGTCCCTATAGTGATGATAGGCAAGTGTTCACGTCAGATAAAATACGAAAGCAATCATGTTGATACCCATCATTGCGCTAACCAATTGCAAGAGTTAGGAAGGCCAAACTGAAGTGCGGAGAAAGCAACGAGTACAGTGCTGGTTGGTTGAACAGCTGGCGTTCTTCTTATGTGTTGGCAAACACACAGCCAAGACATGCGTTCATTCATTCATTCATGAGCATGTATATGCACAGGCCACCATTTTCTGCGTGAATCCATCCGTGCCAGCAGCACTATATGTAACTGCATGTGCCCGAGATGCAATCACCCAGAAGCACACTGTCACATACCCTCGCTACAGAGCTTCAATCTTCGGGGAGTTCTGACGCCTCCGACTTTCCATTGTCGTTGAGTCCCTTGGCTTTTTTATCGTTACCAACCTGCATTCCATTGCTGCAGCTGCTGATAGCACCTCGCTCACCTCTGTCGCAAAGCCTAACGTGAGACTTTGAGTCCATGATATAGCTCTATTGCCAGCACTACTCGCAGTAATATCCACCATCTTCTACAGACAAGCCATGGTTAGAGGGATTATTATGTCGGCAGTCGTCCGAGTCGGCGATATATCGTACTACATGCATCCTCTGACCCCTCCTGTGAATTCCAATGCGTTTCGCAAGCCTGAATTATTTGCTGACTATCCATAGAATTCTCAACTCGACATACCAATCTTTGACCGCTATACGTTTGCTGAAGCGTGTACTATACTTACGATCGATGGTCAAGTTCCCAACACGAATCAGCTCCAGGCCATTTTGGATGATTTCAGGGCCAAGGATGATGTCTGGTCGCAGGATTTCATTGCGACTATAATTGTCCAGACAACCGAAATTGGCCGTAAACTCACGGGAGATGAAGGGGATATTTTTCGTAGTCTTGGGGCTAACAATATACATCTATTCTACAATGGCGTAGCGGAAGCCCAGCTTCCCCAGGGTCCTTATTTTCTGCACTGCGGCCATCTTCACCAGGCCTATCGGCTGTATCCAGACACTGCAGATGCTTTTATAGTGGCTACAGTTCCAGATGATGGCGACGGGTGAATATTGAGCCTGGCACCCCTGCTTCTTGTGGCAAAAGCTAATCATTGTTGAAGCTTCCGATCTCTAGATGCTTCTGCATACGGAGAACAGTTCCCATCAGCTCTCACTGTAGCCGTACCCTCTCGCCTATATTATACCAAATCAAGTGAGAAGCCGTACGCGGGCTTGCGGATAGCCATAAAAGACATTATAGACCTGAAGGGGCTCAAGACAGGAGCTTCTTCGCGCGCCTACACCGAGCTCTATCCAGTCAAAGAAGAAAGCGCAGAAACGGTCAAGCGGCTTATCAACTTGGGCTTTGTGGTTGTTGGAAAGCTAAAGACTACCCAATTTGCGGACTCGGAATGGCCAACCAGTGACTGGGTCGACTATCATGGACCTTGGAACCCGCGCGGAGACGGCTATCTTACACCCAGTGGAAGCAGTGCTGGAAGTGCTTCTGCTGTTTCCACGTATACGTGGCTTGACTTGTCCTTGGGGACAGATAGTAAGATATGGTATTATTGTGTATTAATAATCGTTTGCTAATTTTCTTCAAAGCTTTGGGGAGTATAAGATCGCCTTCGGCTGCTCAAGGAATTTTCGGGATGAGGCCTACGCTTGGAGCCGCGAACACGACCGGCGTAGTCCCGTACAGCTCGTATGTTTTAACGAATATTGCTATAATTTACATCAGCTGACATATATTTTATCGCCTAGCAATTGGGACACAGTTGGTGGATTCGCCCGCACGGCAGCAGAGTTCAAGATCCTCGCACAAGCACTTTACGGCTCCGCGGAGACAGAAGGCATGAATTACAAGGTATGTGGTTAACCTACAGCTTCTCTTCAATTCCTAACATATTTAATATGAGTAGAAGCCGACCAAGCTAATCTGCTTGACCGACTACTGGCCAGTTACTCATGACGAAAGCCAGAAGGTCATGGAGAGTTTCATCATACGCGTTGAGAAATTCTTGGGTGTAAAGCGCACAAATGTAAATCTTGCAGACACATGGAAAAGAACACGTCCAGAAGGGACCGATCCATCCATCAGCAAGTATTTCCATCACGCCTTCGACTGGTCCGCCAACCGTGACCAGTGGACAGGACTTCTCAAACCGTTCATCAAAGAGTACACGGATAAGATGGGCAAACCGCCAATTCTCAATCCCCAGGTTCGATTTAAAGTGTAAGTAAGGTAATTTGTACGAAACTGGTCAAAATGTCTGATCGTTATGCAGGGAGTATACACCGACCGTAACAGCAGAGCAAAAGGCAGAGGGTGAGAGACTTCTCAAATTATACCACGACTGGTTCTATGAGCACATCATGCCGCCTGCCAGGAATGGCTACTCTAGCAGTATCATCGTTCTGCCCTGGACGAATGGCGAACCAAACTACCGAGACAAGTATAAGAGTGGACCACAAGAGTTTACAGGCCAGGGATTCTTTTTTTATAATGTAGGCCCTTATGCTCAATGTCCAGAGCTCATTTTTCCTGGTGAGTAACAACTTCAATCTGTGCCATGTCAATAAAGTTATAGACATCAATTTGTTCTTCAAGCCCTCTGGCGCTTTACTAATTTACGATGTGTAGTCGGTACCACGCCATATATCTCAAAGTTCACGCAAGAGATGGAACAACTTCCTGCCGCCGTTGGATTCATGGCTGCTAAAGGCAGCGATATTATGCTAGCTGATTTCGTCAGTAAGCTCTTCGAAGATTCATCTGCTGTCATAGAATCAGAGCAAGCACAAGCCCATCTTACTTAGTATGGACTTAGTATAGTAGCCAAGTTTGATATATCGTATAGATGCTTAGTAGCCCACAGATCCGTTAGTTGACTCAATTAAGTAACTTTCATTTATTAACTTAACAATCACTACATGCCAAGTGTGTTCATCGGAAATGCATTCCGGTGAAATTGATTGAACATCTGATAACAAGAATATAAACCAGAGTAAACTAGAAAAGGATGATATAGCAGCAGATGTTCACATTCAACACTCGAGACTAGGGATAATTGAAGGACACTGCAGGATTGAAGCAGCTGTGGGCGGAGATCGTGAGGCAACACCGCAAACCGAGAACAATGTATCGAGGGAGTTGGATATAGCATTGAATAAAGCGATGACGATGGCCGATGATACCGGCGTGTACTGCTCCGACACGGCAAGCACTGTTAAAATCTGCTCCAAGCTGCTGCCGAGGGCATCATAGCAATGACTGTGTAATACGGTTGCAGCCCTCCTCCTGCTGTCAGTTGCGCCAATGCCATAGATTGTCCACCCACGACCTGCGCCAGTTTTGATGCCCATTCGTCATTAAGAAGAACATACTGAAAAGCGGCACTGCTTCACAACGACCAGTGAAAGTGGCTGTTCCGACAAGATTAAATTTCTTCACGCGGGACACACTATCGTGAAATTTACTAGCTATTACTAGAGTTGGCCTAAACGTTGATAGTCACTGAGTGCGTAGAGATATTATCGCGGCAGAAAGCTAACAAAGGCAGATGTGTAAAATATGTCACATTATGTACAACAATGGGTGCGCGACGCGACAGCATATGCTCCCAGATCTCTTGTGATCGGTACTTTTCGGGGTCCGATAACATGTGCTGATCAGCCGTGGACTAGATTAAAGGATGGTGGGATATCCCACTAACATCCGGTAACAAAATCCATCACCTGGATTGCACTACAACGCTTTGTAAAAGAATCTAAATTACCAGGCAACGCAGACACGACCGCAATCGCATCTCACAAGCTTGGTAATTACTCTCTTCAGCCAATCTACTCGGATTCGCTTATTCGCCAGCACAGTCGAGGCGATGGAGTTACCACTCCCAACCCAGGACTTCATAAATTTAGGCAGGCTATGACATACATTAAGCTTGTTTAATTCATATTACTAAAAAAAACAAAAAAACAAGGCCCATGTCTTACTTATGTAAGCTAAAACAGTCGGTCTTTGTCGGACAACGATGGGCGCACTATTTCGCGTCAGGGTGGCGTTTTATCATAGCAGCCTGTTTACCTATGCATACCCACACGCTGCTTATTCACCAGAGTCCGCCAATGCCGTACCCTAAACTTGCTCTGGAACATACTACAACCACTTTAGTGTTCAGCATTACGCCCCTAATCCTAATGAACAGAAAATATACAATACTTGACTCTATTCAGGTAGTGGAGAAATGTATGTTTTGCATTCGGTCTTTATCGGACAGCGATGGTTCGTACTATGCGTTGGAGTTTGCTATCGTAAACAGGTTGACTCAGAAACGTACACATGGTCACCCCAATACGACGACACCATACCCCTACTCGTACATATATAAAGACATGGAAGAGACCGACGGAATTCTAAAACTAATCAACAAAGTCTCATCTTGATTAACCTTGAACACTGCTTCACATCTCAGACCGCATTTTCTGGAGATTAATATTTCTTTTTGCTCAAAGTCCAATTGCACATTTCTCCAAATTCTTTAATTTCTTAAGATTGTGCCAAACATCAAAATGTCGAAGCTATTGACTGTATTTGGTGCGACTGGAAAGCAGGGTGGCTCCATCATTGACGCCGTGCTGTCTGATGCAAAACTAAGAGAAGAATTTACGATCCGTGGCATCACTCGTGATGCCTCAAAGCCGGCCGCTCAAGCTCTTGCGGCTAGAGGTGTCGAAGTAGTTGCGGTAAGTCGCTAATTTGGCTACCATTACCTACCTTATATAAGCTAATATGATAAAGACCGATATGGATTCTAAAGACGCAGTATTACAAGCCGTCACTGGTTCCCATACTGTTTTCCTCGTGACAATTCCTGACTTCACTGGTGGTGAAAGCAAGGAGTTGGATCATGGAAAGAACGTTGCTGACGCATGCAAACAAACTGGCGTTCAGCACCTGATTTTCTCATCATTGCTTCATGTAACTGAAACCACGAATGGCCGGCTCACCCATGTTCCTCACTTTGACATGAAGGCTGAGGTGGAGCGTTATATTCGCTCTAAGGAGATTCCTAGCACCTTTGTCTTGCCTGGCTACTTTATGAGCAATTATTCAGCGCTGCAAATGATAAGGAAAGGTGACAATGGAGAGTATACTCTCGCCTATCCTGTCGGCAACAAGGCTCAGTTCCCTCTCATCGATATAGAAGCTGATATGGGTGAGTTTCTTAAAAATGGCGTCAACGAATCTACTGCTAATTTGTTGATTTCTTTAAGGTAAATACGTTGTCGCTTCAATCAAGGAGCGGCAAAATGTCCTGGGCAAGCAGATTCTTGCCGCAGCTGACTACTATACACCAACGCGTATCCTCGCCGAGTTTGAAGAAGTTACTGGTGGAAAAACGAATTTTGTAACGCTCGATGCAGACACGTTTAAAGGCTTCTTCCCGTCGCCATTAGGCATAGAGATGCTAGAGAACCACCTCTTCATTGAGGAGCCGGGCTACTATGCAGGAAAGAGCCTCAGTGAAAGCCTTGATCTTTTGCAAAAGGTCGGATTGAAGCCCACCACCTGGAAAGAGTTTCTGGTCAAGAATAAAGCCGCTTTCTAAGAGATAGCTTAGTGGTATAGAATTATTGGTGTCTAATTATGACATATAGCGGCACAATAAAAGGAGATACTTGTGTACTTATTGCTAGTCTAGTCTTATCGCATAGAATACAACTCCACTTCTAAAACCAATAGGTATTTAGTGTATTAAAACATACCTAACTAGAATACTACTCTGAGGTATAGCCTCATGCTACCATAATGGGGTTTTATAGTTGAGAATTCCGTGCTATACACTTCAAGAGGTCTATTGCTGATGGTGAATTCGCCCGGAAGCCTAGAAAGACGAGAGTCTTGAGAACGGCTTTTACATGCTACAGATGCTCCATGTAATTGCCATTATTCGCTTAAGAATGGCGTATAGTATGATATATATAGCACCTGTTATCTTCAATATTGAGAGAATGTGGACCTGGCCCTTGCGAGTACTAGCAGACTTGCTTGACGGCATATGCAGAATGTTAACCCAACATATCAAACACAGCATGAGTGTAGCAGGCAGGAAACAAAAATAATAGCGACTCTTGCAACTATAGGCACACAGATCTGTTATTATAAATACTGCTATTTTACTACTTCAATTATCCGCTACTAGCTGTTTAAACTACCTAACCTTACTACCTCTACTGCCTCACTAGCTTTACTACCTCTACTGACTGGCTGTTTCTACTATTTCTACTGCTACTAAGAATAACTTGTAAGTGGCTTATAGCTTCGTGTTTCTATTTGCTTGGGCATCTTCAATTTGAGGTCCCTATTTCTGTTCTGTCTCCCTTGTGTGGTTAGTAATGCCAGGAGAATGCATGAGCCGGACTTCACTACTCGGTCATTGCCGGACAGCGACGTGGGGTCCTATCGGCGCGAACTAACGGGTGTGGAGCCAAGCGCGCGGTTGAAGTCGCCCAAATGGCATCTAGTTAGCCTCTCATGTAATTGATCAAGCGTAGGATCAACAGCGGCGGATTCGCAAGTTCAATGTCTCAAATCCCGTTCCTATATGTTATATTCTTTGCTCTTCTAGGTCGCCAGCCTATTATTAAGCCCATTAGTGCTCGATAAGCACTCGGTGTAGCGAGCGTCACCAGCTCCTGGGCGTGACAATACTGGCGGCTGCCTGTGTGTTCATTTGCCATCGCCCGAGATTTTGGTAATGACGCCATTCGTGATTTAAGTCCTATCGAAATAAAGATACAATTAAATTATGATTTTTAACGGGAATATCTATGTAATTCCATACAAATAAAGGGTATTCTCAAAGTATACTGGTATGTAGCCCAAGGGGTACAATAAATGTTAGATAAACTTCTTCTACTACATGCTTTACAAGAGAATATACATATTTAATAAAAAATATTACTGATACTATTTACAATCTGCAAATATATTTTTCTTGCACAAGGCACAACCAGCAATCTACTCTCGGAATCTAAAATTCCCACGAATACGTGTGTTGATCGCAGCCTGATGTGACCTAGCAAAGAGAACTTATCCGCGTTAACTTAGTATTAGCCATAGCACGGAAATATTGCCCCACTATAGTAGGGACAATGTCGGGGTCCGAAGCACCATCCATTCGCCACCTCGATACACTGATGGATTTGGTAATGCGGTAATGCTGAGTGTTCCGAATTGCTCGAGAAACACCATCTATTTCTAGAGGAATAGGGAGATTGGGCAGGTATATAAGATGCTATGTTGAGCTCATAGCCAAGCAGAAAACACAAGTAACTACATAGTTTCTTCAAATTGAGTCGCTCTGAAGCTGTTGCATATTCGACCGCAGATAAAAATGTCTCGTGCATTGCTCATCACAGGAGCAACCGGAAAGCAGGGCGGTAGCGTCATCAAAGCTTTACTCGCCAGGCATACCGATTTTAAAATTCTAGCTGTCACAAGAGATGTCACCTCACCATCAGCCAAGAGGCTGGCTGCTGCGTCTCCGAAAATCACGCTTGTTCAAGGAAATCTAGATAATACAGAGGCCATCTTTCAAAATGCGAAGAAAGCGGCTCAGGAGCCCGTCTGGGGAGTTTTTAGCGTTCAGGTATGTATTGGAGACAGCATAGCAGCCAAACGTGGGCTTTAGTTAACTTGTACAGTTACCAGCCATGAACAAGAAAGGCCCAATTATTGAACAGGCGCAAGGCAAGGCCCTGGTTGATTCGGCCATCAAGCATGGTGTGAAACACTTTGTCTACTCGTCTGTAGATCGCAACGGAGCCAAGTCAATTGATAATCCCACCAACATCCCTCATTTCGTCAGCAAGCATCACATTGAGCACCATCTCATCAACAGTGCCAAGGAAAACATGTCTTGGACGATTCTCAGGCCCGTGGCGTTCATGGAGAACTTTGCAGCTGGGTTCGTCGGCAAAGTCTTTGCTACTGCTTGGAGAGAAGCAGTAAAATCTCGCCCGTTACAGCTCATATCGACAGACGACATCGGCACATTTGCAGCTTTGTCATTTATGCAGCCGCATCAATTCGCAGGGAAGAGTATATCACTAGCCGGTGATGAACTATCGTATGCTCAGGTAGAAGAGATCTTCCGTAAAAAGACGGGGCTTCCGCCACCTACTACGTTTGCATTCGTGGCTCGTCTCGTGTTGAGACTCTCAGAGGAAATGGGGACTATGTTTAATTTCTTTGAGAAGGAAGGCTATGGTGCTGATATCAAATCGTTAAAGGGGATCAACCCTGATCTTAAGGATTTTAGCCAGTGGCTGGATAACAACTCACCAGCCAAGTCATAAGGAGGGTAGCTGAACCTCTTCATTTTTGGTCCGTATAAACGAGAGCGAGGCGAAGCACAAGATGAGGTACATTAGTTTACCTCACTTTCATTTATTTATAAGCATAATAATATATTTTCAGACCGCACTACTCAATGTTCAATTGCTGAATAATTTGTGGGGGATATACTCATCTAGTTAATTTTTGCATGCGCCTTTCAGAACCAGCGACGAGCCAAGATACAAAATAATATTGTCAGTAAGGAGAGTCTCAAGTAAAACGTTTACTAGCAGATTTGTTTGCAGAGGCAATATTTGATCAACCAGATATGTATTCGTGAAGTACGAAGGGTCGAATACTTTAATAGTTACAATTTTACACTAGAGCCAGAGAGCTACCCGGGTGACTCAAATAGGGTAGGGAAGCGTATAGGCTTCTATTTATTTGGCGTTGTGCCATGCACAATTAAAACATAATCTCCATTCAACAAACATAGCCTAACACTTGCAATATGAATCTTCGCCACGAATAATTATCTAAATATGGATCTAGGCGCCGCTGTCACCGGTTATCATTAACTGCTAAGATAAAAACCTGTAACTCGCGTTCTCGCTCATGCTCGGCATGTTACCAATCTTGGCTTTTTACAATAGGCTGGCAAGTGTCTGACGATAAATAGTTCTGTACTTGGCTGGGCCGTGTGAGTGGAGAGTTCCGAGAGAACGACCGAATCCCATTATGCCGACTACCAGTTTGCTCGCTGCAATAGTTTCTAGTTCACCGCTAGGCAGACTTGCTGATATCTGACCACACATAGCCCTAGAACACGATAGCACATTAGGTTATGAGAGTTTTTCATGGTATTGGAACTTGCCTGAGACTTGGATAGATCTTAGTATTTAAATTGGTGGACGAAGAAGCGCATAATATTTCTATTTCCAGCTTAAAGTGTCATAACAATCAAGCACAAAGTGGCAGTTTGTGTGGCTCACCTCCACGCTAAGCTTAGACCCGGCACATGTCAGACACCGGCTGTCAATCTTACCAGAATGTTTTTCAGGAACCTTTACCTTGTGCCGAGCCACTGAAAAGGCTTGTAGATCGCCCCCCCGCCTTTTATTTTCGCGGGGTTGATTCCCTAGCAGGGTCTATGGATTCCACCGACAGCCCAAAGCTTAGGTTGCCAATTACAACATTCGATTTCAACTTTGGTCGCGGCTATAGATCGACAGCGATCGTCGATATTTTTCATTAAAATCAGGTGGCAGCACCACTCCAAAAGGCCGAGGTGTGCCGAACCAGGAGACCGCAATACCGGCGAATCATCTTGTCCCGAGGGTCCTCCGCATTAACATCTAACGATGCCGAGACTGCCTTATTGCCGGCAAGCCGACCTAGCTTGCAAATCTGTAGTCCAATAAAGTAATCTATTTCACAAGTGTCGGGTCTGGCCATGGCCCTGAAATATTCGCGTTAGAATCAAGCTCGTTAGGGAGCCTTTCGTAACAGTCTTGGAAGAATAAAAAACCGCATCCTCACCTGCAGGGAATTGGCATAGTCCAGCCTTGGTACTCACAATATCCTCGGGTGAAATATGAATTATCTGCGGTCACGGATGTTGGACGGAAAGGCTGCCTCTGATAAATGGTGGGCATCTCCGCTACTTAATATGGCAGTTCGGCGAATTGGCCAACTGTTCTGTAAGCTACTCGGACCGATTTACATGAATTTGTATAGCGAAGCGAGCTATGCGAATCCCACATTTAGTGGACTGGATCACGCTTGTGAGATCAAACTGCCCCATCTCTTCAAAAGACTCCCGGCTAATGTTTCTACCACCGTAATGAAAATGTCTTGAATTGTAGTAAATTATTACTCCCAGTCAACCGAATTGTTCGAGTTGGATTGCACATGCCCACACGATGACATCGTTGCGTATTTAGCCAAAAAATATCCATTTTACAATTTTCCGACTCCAAACTCTCTCTCTCATCATCCCAAACATACCGGCGACTTTCAATTCAGGCTCGTTTAGCGACTCTCACTTCACTGCAATGAGGCTATCGCAATTGTCTTTAGCATGGATATCGGCACTGCCCGCTGCTGTTGCCCTCACAGCTGCAGAATGGCGCTCGCAGTCTATCTACCAAGTTCTCACTGATAGGTTTTCCCACACAGATGGGTCGACTAACTCTCCTTGTAACACGGGAGACCAGGTGTACTGTGGAGGCACCTGGCAAGGGATCATCAAAAACCTGAATTACATCAAAAGTATGGGATTTACAGCCGTATGTGTTTTGTCTATCATTTAGCATCCGTGGCGTGGCTGCTGACTCAACAAGGAAGATATGGATCTCGCCAGTAGTGTCCAACCTTGTTGGTGATAGCTCTGATGGAGAGGCTTACCATGGGTATTGGGCTCAGAATATCTATGGAGTGAATACCAACTTTGGCTCTGCTGCAGATCTAGTGGCACTTTCTGAGGCTTTGCATAGTGCTGGTATGTATCTGATGGTTGATATCGTCACGAATCACATGGGGTATCTTGGATGCGGCAATTGCGTCCAATACAATATATTCAACCCATTCAACTCGGTGAGTTATAATCGTGTTTACATAAGACTTTGCTAATTTACTAGCAATCCTATTACCATCCATTTTGTCTGATCGACTATAACTCCAGCAACATGACTCAGATACAGGATTGCTGGGAAGGTGACAATACGGTGTCTTTGCCAGATCTTGCCACCGAAAATGCTAATGTTCAGAGCATGTGGCAGTCCTGGATAACGCAGCTCGTGGCTAACTATACCATTGATGGTCTGAGACTGGATAGCTGCTTTGAGTTAGATTACGCATTTTTCGAACCATTTCAAACCTCAGGTTCGTCCCATTCAGCACGAGTGAGAATCCTCAAGTAACAAAAAATAGCAAATGTCTACATTGTTGGAGAGGTTGATAATGGCAATCCAGCCATTGTTTGTCCCTATCAGAAAAACTACGGCCTGAACCCTTTAAACTATCCCGCGTAAGTATCAGTGCTTCTATCAAGCCACCATATTAACGTTCCCAGGTACTATTGGATAACCCAAGCTTTCCAGTCCACGAGCGGTAGTATAAGCAATCTTGTCGCTGGAATCAACACCATGAAATCCCAATGTTCCGATACAACCCTTCTCGGCTCCTTCATGGAAAATCATGATAACCCACGCTTTCCTTCTTATACATCTGATATTTCACTTGCAAAGAATGCCATTGCGTTTACCATGCTTGCGGACGGAATCCCCATCATATATGAAGGACAAGAGCAACACTTGAATGGAGGTGGTGTTCCTAATAATCGCGAGGCAGTCTGGCTGTCCGGATATAACACTTCCGCTGTGCTGTATTCTCATGTCAAATCCCTGAACCAAATTCGAAGCGAAGCCATTAAACAAAGCAGTGCTTATGTGACATATCGAGCAAATGTTACATACTCTGATAGCTCCACTATTGTTACGCGGAAAGGCAGCACGGGATATCAAATCGTTGGCGTCTTCTCCAATCGTGGCGCCAATGGTAGTAGCTATACCTTGACATTGCCGTCAGCTGATACTGGTTTCACGAACAACGAACAAGTCATTGAAGTACTGTCGTGTACGGCTTATTCCACAGATTCGAACGGCAACCTCGCTGTGGCCATGTCAGGCGGTCTTCCTAGGATATTTTATGCAAGGACGAACTTGAGTGGGAGCGGCATTTGCCCTAGCTTAACGGGTAAGATCTCAGCTACATTCGTTGTTTGCTTCCCTTGGCTGCTTTGCCTTATGCCCAATTTTCTCCATCAGGATGTAGAGATGACCATCCTGTTTCCACATCACAACTATCCACTCAAATAAAAGTCAATCTCTACTGCTAACACATATCGCCCATGTCTTAGGGTCCGGTGGTGGTACGGGGTCTACAACAACTTCGACATCTCCAACTTCTTGCACAGCTATCCCTGTAAAATTCGACGAAACAGTGACAACAACATTTGGACAGACAATCAAGATAAGCGGTAACATTGGCGCCCTAGGAAACTGGAATACAGCTAATGCTATCGCGCTCTCTGCGGCTGATTACACTAGTTCTAATCCCCTATGGTTTGTAACATTGGAGCTAACCCCAGGACAAGTGGTGGAATACAAGTATATCAACGTAGCTGAAAATGGTGCTGTAACCTGGGAGGCAGATCCTAATCACACGTACACAGTTCCAGCAGCTTGTACGGCTACGCCTACTATTATTAATAGTTGGCAAACATAATGGTAGATTTACTCGCATCTTACAAAATACAGTACAATACGCCTTTAACCTCTATATTTGAAGACTACTATAAAGTACAATATTTGTATAAAATGTTGATATTGTATGTGAATACATCTTCCGTGGAAAAATATAGTATTATTTTATATAACTTTATTTTATATCTCACAACTAAACTGAATTCGTAAACAAAATGACGTTCAGAGTTTAATGAGGTAGAGTATATAATCTTCTGTATGATCCTTTTGTCCATAGCCGGATAACCTTAACCGCCAGTGAAATCTGCACTACATTACATTGTGTTTAAACTTGAATGAAGCGCCATCTTCCCATACAACTCCTATCGAGTGTTTTCTTCATATATTCTCACCACAGAATTGGCTGCAGTGGTTGTAGTGCACGAGACTATGACGAATTTAGTCGATTAGTATAGTATAGAGGCTTGTAGGGAAGTGCTGCCGAGAAAGAAGTAGTCATCATGCAAGGGAGATTTAATTCCCATTGAGAATGCTTTGGAAGAAAATACCCTGTGTTAACCAACGCAGTTTGCATGACTTGAAGCTTAATTCTAAAGCCTCGTTGCAATCTCGCCGGAGGATCTCAGCGCCAAAAAACGTCAATATGTTCACCAGAGGGGGACGGATAATATCTCTGATGGATTATAAACGGATAAGATGCCTGAGGAATCGAGAAACCTGCTAGCATGGATGAAGGCTTCTTCTTTTTTAAGTTAATTGGTGTATTCGGGTGAAATATCACCGCCTCCAATAAAGAGTTCTCTTTCTTCGTTGGGCTAGCCTATGGCATCAATAATGTACGCAGGAGTACGCCTAATAGGCAACTTCATGTTACGAAACCAGCCTCAATATCTTTAAGGATAATGAGGCAATCGGAACAGAAGATACAGCATTCAACAAACAATACGCATTCATGTATCAAGAGAGATACTTCTTGAAGATTATTGAGATTCTAGATATGTTTATGCCCTCGCTATTGATACCACAGACTTGGAACTTGGACAGCGCATGTGTGTAAGTAGCAGCAGCAAGATTGAGCAAGGTTATCGTCGTTACCTTGACTGTGATACCCAAGCGGTCAATATGCTTAGTCAAGACGAGAGGATCAACGATTGAGCCTTTGGTGAGTAACGCAGTACGTGCATCTTGCGATAGTGGACCTCATCTATCAAACAGTGATACACCGACGCTGACATTTTATGGCACAATCGGCGATACATTACGCTATCAAGTGGCTATTTGAAATAATGTAACATAATGTACAAATATGACGTAAAATTATGTCTCAGTGGGTGATCTCTTACTGTAAAAGCTAGTGCTCTAGTGAGACAATTCGAAGTAGTAACAAGGGAGAATTTGGGAACTCGGTCACGGAAAAGAGTATCGTACCAGACTCACCTAGTACCTGTATATGCCGTCAGTACCAGAAAGAGCAACGATCAACACTGAAGGTAAAGACAGGGCCATGTCCGCATCAAATCTCGAATAGTACCGGCTTCGGACCTTTGGCCGTAAAGGATAGTGGCGCAAGTATCCATTGTAAGCTGGATCCTAATCGTACGTGTGAGACACTGATCAATGTTGAGAGCAGATATAACGTCATTGATATACTACATTCCAAATACTCGTAGCTGTGCAACGTTGGGGGCCAAGCTGAGCGGCGCGTATATCCATGGAAAGTTACATACATCCATAACGTATAAGACATGCCGCGTAGCACCCAGCTGGCACAGTAATAGTTCTACTGTGCTACTCAGATTGCCAAGAGATGGGGTGCCTTGGTCCCCTGGATCCGCCCTAAAGGGTCTCAGAGAGCCTAGTGTCATCTTCATGCATTGGCAAAATCCAGCCGAAAGATGGGCATACGCCAATCGTGAAAGTCTCAACAAACTCACTACATTTAGATAAAAGACAAAAATGCCTCACTCGAGGGTATATTTCCGTGCTGTGGAACATCATGGCCTTGGAAGAGAGCAGAAAGCGTAGTACAGCAGAACAACCAGTGGTCAGGTAGGACTAGAATTGTGTCTCAGTTTAGTGCATGTCTCAGTTTAGCATTGATAGAACCAGTCGGCTTAAACAGCAAGCGGCTAAAATGTTTCAGGCGCTATTTCTGATATATGATAGTATATAATATTCAAGCAGGGAGACATATAATTTCACTTGCCACAAATCTTACATCAGCTGAATGTCTAATTTTAATCCCTGTTTATAGTGTCAACCTGATATTTGGCGTTAGTAGAACACTAAGCTGTGTAGTACAGGACAAACGATAAAACCCGAATGGCCATCTGAGATTTAATATTTCTCAATTTGATATCGACAGAGTTCGCTAGTGTCTAGACACTGTAATGTGTAAGAAAGGAGGAGGGAAATATTGTTCCTTGTTAGCCTGATATTGGCCAGCCGCCAAGTTTTGACTATTGTCGACTATGGAGCATAAGATCCGCGCTTTATGAAGCCCTAAGCAATACGATGTGAGGGAAAGGATAAGATCTACATGAAGGCCAAAGTTGTATGGAGTTTTACCTTAGTGTAATCACTGTTTCACTGGCATATCGTGTACATGTATCTGGCTGGTTATATAATCACTAGCCACATATATTTTATGCATCGCAAGTAGTAGTGCATGTGCCGGCGTCTGTTTTAAAATTAGAAATAAAATCTGGTTCTTCGCCAGTCTCGCATTGGCTAAATGTCTGGTCATAACTACCAAGACCCGGTTTCAGGTGCTGGACACAGCGCCCCGGACCGTGGAACCACAAATATCAGGCCGGCGACCTTTTTATTTCTCTCTCTTCAACATCCTGGGCATCTTTTTGAAGATTACGGTCAGAATATACATCTATTAATCAGTATGATTGCATTTATTCTATTTATTCTTGTGGTTATAGTCCCACTGGCCAGGATCTTGTACAGGACGAGAGGAGCCTGCAATGGCGCACCCACTGTTCCCTTTTACATATCCTTTTATGAAGCATGGCGTGGGACTGGGCAGGTGACATTTTACAACAATCACCTCCGACATCATCTAGAGCACCATGGTTTGGTAAACCTCTGGAACACTGGGCGGTGGTCTGTGTTAGTCACCAAGCCCGAGTATGTCGCTCATATCTTTCGCAATGAACGCGTTCTCGCCAAAGGGGGGCTTTACCGCCAAATGCCCTTTACGACTGCTTCTAATCTATTTGGCGTGAATATAATTGATTCAACTGGGGAGCTATGGAAGCATTTCACAAGGATCATGAAACCCGGAATTCAGCAAAAACACAACCCAGCAGCCTTATATACTATTGCGCACAAGCTCCTTACGCTCATCGATAAACTGCAACAACAAGCAAGCCCAGACTGCGGAATTGTCATCAATGATATCATTGAGTGGTGGTCAATGGACGTTTATGGTCACTACTTTCTAGATGCTGACCTATGCTGCCTAGATAACGGCAAGACTCGCGCACAACAGGCATTCCGGAATGTCGTAAGAACTTTTCCAAATCGCCTATTGCTGCAATATCCCTTGCTGGAGCGTATCTCCATGTTCCTGTTTCCATCACGTCGGCACGCGTTGAGCATGGCTGATGAACTGGCCGAAGCCGTGCTTGAGGCGACCGCGGCATATCCATTGCGGGAAAAGGGATCCACAGAAATTGAGAGGAGTCGACCAGAAAAGCTGGTTTACCGTCTACAGAGAGCGAGAGATAGTGGCCAACTCACAGATTTTTATTACCGGTCGAATATGAAAATTATGTTCATGGCTGGTCATGAAAACTCCAAAGCCTTGCTGATTTCAAGCTTACTTGAGATTGCGCAGCACACAAACGTCCAGGAACGACTGTACCAAGAAATTGTTGCTTCAGACTCACAATACAGCGAGCTCAAGAACCTACCGTATCTAACTGCGGTGATCTACGAATCCTTAAGATTGTACCCTACTCTTGTTCAATTCACCGACCGAGAGGCCCTTGAACCAGTCTGTCTAGGTAACGGAATCACTATCCCGCAGGGAACCTTGGTAGGATGGAACTCCTACGGGATTCACACCGATCCAAATAGTTGGGGTAATGATGCTCTGGAATTCAAACCGGAGCGATGGGGAAGTGATGTGCAGACAATCAATCGCCTGGTGCGAACTTATCAGAACCGAGGAATGTTCATTGGATTTGGTGCTTGGTCACGAGCGTGTATCGGGGCGGATTTTGCGCTACTGCAGATGCGGGTTACAATTAGTGAGGTTTTGCGACGTTTCTCGATACGCAAAGATCCAAGTTACCAATTAGTCCTCAATGATGTGAGTTTGACCCTGTTCCTTTCCAAGTACGCATCATCTCAGGGGAACTAATTGGCATGCATGATAGGTGGCAGCGCTTGAACCGGAGAACTGTCAATTGATCTTTACACATCGGTAGAAGGAAAATATGAGAATCAGATATGGGGTTGAACCGATGAATTCTAGTCGTCGTGAGTTGTCTCATTATATGAGCTCATACGTTGAACTGAGGGAGCAGTAATCTACCGCTGAGAATAATTGTGTCTGTGAAACATTATACTGAAGAGATAAAACGGTTCTTGAAGCGGAAGTATCTCTTCTACCTCATTTTTATTTGAAAGGCAGAGTAGATTGCAGATGCAACCAATAATATCCTTCCAGTTTTTGTCTGAGGTGGCACTTGCATCGACTCAGAATAGAGCTACAACTACGCCCAAGTTGTTCGTTGGTGAAATTCTGGCCAATGATATCTAGAGTTCATTTCCTAATATCATATTTCGCTGGATTCTTTTGATCTTCCCAGTGGATCATTGTTCAATGCTGAGCGTATGTCCATGGTCCTGTTGGGGCTTTGTCTTGGAGAGGTGTATCGCTGTTTTCGCGTGGTAGTTTTTGGCCAGTGACACCCGTAGCGGATCGCTTATCAACAACACGGCTTTCGTTATTCTCATCTGTTCATGAAACTAGCAGGGCACTTTAGCATACTTTATATTAGATCGCCTTGACGTACAGAGGATGTTTGTCTGTTTCCGAGTTTTCGATCATGTTGTTACTTCCCATGCGAAAAGAATTTAGATGTGCTTCACAAATATGTTCATAACCCACCTCAGAGGCTTGATCAGGCCCGTAGTTTGTAATCAGCATATACTAATTAGCATTTACCAATAACGATATACTGCTATATACTAGATGCCAGTGTATTATAAATCGCAACCAAGAAGTGATGCCAGAGTTTCAAGTTGGTTAATGACAATACCTTCGTTTCCGAAAATAGATCTGGCGGACTGGCGGAGATGCTGTCTACACTTTTTTCGCACAGGTCGGGGACTCCGGACCTTGATATTTACTGCCGGCGCAGCAAAGCACGGAAAAACACACCAGACACCCACACTTAATATTATGGCTCTAGAACTTTCAACAATCACAGAGATTCCCAAGATATTCTTTGCAGTGAGTGTGGGGCGGGTGTGTGCCTATTGGCGGAGGACTGGCGGAATTGTGGCGGAGAAAAGCGTGCCCCCTACTTCATGAGGCTCTACGCCCCTATCACGGCCTCGGGATCAACATTTCAAGAGGGAATAGAACCAGCGTTCATCGGATTCATAACGAGCCGCTGACAAATGACGTCCGCAGAAAAAAATCTCCATCGATAAAGGTGGCGGTCATTGTATATATAATTGCAGATGAGCCTTGGTAATTTCGCCATCATTTATTAAGATCCTCCAACGTAAAAATATACATTCATAATAGACAGTTCTCAAACTCTCTTTCTTCCCAATATCCCAACCTAACGAAACCAATCATGTCTTCTAACACCAACGTCCTTATAACTGGCGCTAATCGCGGTAAGAAAAGGGTGTCTATCATATCACGTATATAGTCGATTCTAACTCCTCCAGGTATTGGCAGGGGGCTCGTCGCTGCATACCTCGCAGTGCCTAATACTACAGTGGTAGCCACTGTACGCGACCCGTCTCAAACCACAGCGAAGTCCCTTCAATCTCTTTCAAAAGCTGTTGGGTCTAGGCTTGTGGTCATCAAAATCGATGTCTCATCTACGGAATCTATAGGCAGCGGCGCAAAGTCATTGGTATCGACTCATAATATCCATACTCTTGATGTTGTCATTGCAAACGCTGGCATTGCTGGGATGTCAGCCTCCTTGTCATTGACTCCGGTCTCAGAACTCCAAGAATTTATCAATGTCAATGCGTACGGACAGCTTGAACTTTTCAAAGCCGTAGCTCCTCTCTTACGCTCCTCCAAAGTATACGATAAGGGAAGATTTGTTCTCATTTCAAGTGCAGGTGGTAGCCTTACTACAATGAATACCATCCTTCCGCTAGCAGGCTACGGAGCGAGCAAAGCTTTAGCAAACTTTTTCTTCAGGTGGCTGGCACTTGAGAATGACGACGTGCTGATTTGGGCACAACATCCTGGGTAAGCATATCCTATCGATATATATATATATATTCCTATTTGCTCTAACATAGTGCTAATCTATTTGATGTTGGTAGCATGGTGGCCTCTGAAATGGGGCAAGCGGGATTCGATGCTGCAAAAGAGATTGGGATTGACCTCTCAGCGCACGCAATCTCGGTCGAAGAGAGCGCGCAAGCAATAAAGAACATGGTGGGTGACAACAATTCGCGGGCAAAAGAAAGATAAAATAAGTTGATGAGAACTGACGCAGTTCTTAATAGATTGACGGCTCCACTTTTGAGAATACGCATGGAAAGTTCTTCGGACCAGATGGCTCAGAATTACCTTGGTAGACGGAGTATATGACTATGACCTTCGCCCATGTGATTCCCTCTAATCTCATAGAGCCGCTGATCAGCATGAAGACTCCGGGGACTTTACAGAATTGGTAAATTGGCTCTTTGCCAAGGTCTTCGCAGGCACTGACCAACTGATGGCTTTCTGCTGATGAGTGAAAGACTTGATGGAGGATGCCTTTGGGCCGAATATAGAGTAGATATTTATCTGAACTTCAAAAGGGCGACCGTCTTAGGGGTTTCCTTTAAGTGCGCGTTGAGCTAGGCCTACGGCAACTTGTAGATCTATTTCTATTAGTGTATATGGATAAATACAGTGTTTATGTTCAGACTTACTTTGACTAGCCATAATTCAACATTATAGCTTTCTAATGCGCAGCTGTCGTCTTGGAAGCGTTGAGTGATCATGTCAATTGCGATAATGCAAGAGTGAGATTTGGCCGAGTGTAGGTTAGACTCTCCCTGTCTACAAACTCATATACAGCAGTAGCGCAGAGGCAATATTGCCGCAAAGGTTTTCAACATAACCTAAAGTATCATTGCGATACATCTCAGGACAAGGAATGTAGCATGTCTTTGTATTTTGAATATCAAGAATGGCGATAAACTAAGCAGTACAGAGACTCTGAGCAGAAAACGGCCAATAGCTTCGTTAATTACTAAATTCGAAGGAGGCATGAACCCGATGTCAAGATGTGTAACTTTCCCATTGAACGCAATTGGCACAAGTTGTCTAAATAGAGCAAAGGTGTCCTCTTACTGCTTGGAATTTAACAGTGACGAATTATGGCGTATACATTTAGTCTACGCAGAAGTTGAGCTTTTGGAGACTATACCGTATGGAACGTACTCTACCCACCATCTCAACTGTGCATTTTGGCTAACGCCTTTAACTGATGGCCCACAAATGGAGTTCTGGTGCCCTGTTGGCTTTGACAGTATTAGTCCTCAAATGCCTGGCCCGCTGTCGAATATTCCGTATGTCAAAGAACAAATTCGTCTCTCTAGAGTAGTAGAGAGTATGATGACGAATCTGGCTTTTCCACGATCGAACTTAGATGGAATTGTTCGCCGGTCATGCCTCGACAATTTGGAGATTGAGTTCTACGAGTGGAATGACTTGTTAGCAGAAGTAGCTAAGTGGAACAAGTCGCTACACTGCAGTATGTTTTCCCATTTCATAGTTTAGTCCAAGTTTGGTGGGTGATTTTGACCCACTAATCATCTCCTGTATTCTATTGATAGTCTCTACTTCCATAGCGCTTGAATTGCGCTCAACCATGACCAATGCGGCGCGTCAGCCAACGAGCCGATCGCTCACACATGCCGACAGTATTACATAGCATGTTTACAGGAAATCATATATCTCGTACGGCATTACCGTAATACATACGGTCTGCGTCATGCGCCGACTCTGGCTTACGCAGTGGTTTGGGCGATTCGTTCAATCAAGTTATCTGTTGCAGGCCTTGTCTGAATGCTCTTCCACGTGGGGCTTAGCTGATCAAATACTCGCTGCTGAGATTGCTACGCTATAATGTCAGATCTTTGGCAAATGATTGTTCGTTAGTAATTCGTACCTTGGGTTTAATGCAGCTTTTATTACTTAATAAGAAATATTTTAATATGTATATGATGTATTGTATACTCTACAATGTGGTAGTATATACATTACAACAACACACTATATTCAATGCAGTATCATTAGTAAACAAGCGCTGTTAAAATCGTAAAAGATACCTAGGGATATTGTCCGCAACAACTCCACGGTTCCTCCGCTCTATCCGTATCCTGCGCTTGAAACATCATTCGCCCTAAAAAAGAGCGATCTGTACTTCTAGTCCACTTTAAACCGGTCATGATTCGAGCCACTTAATCCAACACCCCTGCAACACTGACTGGCCGCCTATATTTCCTTATGGTGGGATCCTAGCTTCCGCAAACCGTCGTGGAGTATAAGCAATAGCTACAAGGACTATTGGAGCACACTACCAGAGCAGTGAAAGAACGGTTAATCGCCCGTGTGCTTCCTCCCCTGGATAGGTGGTAAATCATGCTAGAAGTTCTTGGGCGACGCTCACTACGAATTGCTAAGAATCTTGGGAGTAGGAACCGGGGCGGGTCCTATTTGCCATATCCATCGACAAAGTCATGTGTTAAGATGGGACTCTGAATAGTTGGTAAAATTGCCTTGAGCTAGCTAGAGGATTCATAATAAAACCAAATCACGAGGCTGATGGGACGACAATTGAACAAAGGTCGCTCTGAGCGAGGAGCTGGAATGAGGCTGAGCACAGACTTGCGCATTTGTGGCTTCACGTTAGGCAGTTGTCAGTAGCCGTAGTTCTTGGCCCTCCCATAATAGCAGGGCTGCCGCCAACTCTAGCGAGGGTGGGGCAACACTCGTGTGTGTAGAACCAAAGACTGGACGTTCTTCAAGAGGGTTGGTCATAGGGTATACCGTCAGAGCCTCTAGAGAGTCCAACTCCGCCCACCTCCACGCCAACGCTTACAATCAAGGGCGTTTCCCCTATCTTTCGCGTCACTGCCCACCACTATTAACCAGAAATCCCCGCCATGCGTCGACGGTCCAAACAAAAGTCTTGCTTTGCATGCGTTGCATCGAAACGAGGCTGCGACAAGGTGTTGCCCATCTGTTCACGCTGTGAGGAGAGAGAACTCACCTGCGAGTATCCCCCCGTACGCCATCGGCGGGCACAACAACCGCCGGAACCAAGCAAAGCCGCCCTCGCTGACAATGACACTCAGACTGAGGAACATGGCATTGCCGCGGATCAACCTGCTGACGGGCATGGGGATGCTTGTCTTCGTACAAATTGCCGTACCCCTGCCATGCAACTCCGGACTTCACGAAGCTGCTCAGCGTTTATAGATGCAAATCTACTGCCGCATGCTTCATCCTTGCCAATCCTTCCTTCACGACTTGCTCTGAGCACCGATCTGTCTTCCGCCAGCGGACTTTTATCTCTATCTAACAGACTAGAATGGTTCATTGTTCCTCCGGCTTGGACAGTCGCATATCATTATGAACCTCCAACTAGCTATCCTCCTAGCGAAGCGCTGTCTAATTTCATTCGGGGCATACAGTCATGGCTTAAACGTTTCCTTCACCATGGTCACAACCCTTTCATCCATCGCCACCTCTATTCTAACACAGCTATGCCACCATGTATACAAGATGCATTCTCTTCAATATCAATTCATCAGAATGAGACGGCAAACAATGAGCACATCATTGACGACATGTTTGCATCGCGTGTTAGTGACCTCGTCGCGAAACAGCCAATTGAAGGGTCAGAGGCTTTTTTACTCCTATCAACGAGGGACCACGTAGCACGCACACAAGCTTTGTTAATTCACCTTCTATTAGCTCTCTTCTCATCGTCAATCCCTCGCCGAGCTAAAGCTGAATGCCTAATAGCAACACTGCAGAATTGGACAAATCAGTTGTGGCAATCAGCAAGTCAAGACGCAGATTTTCATACTGTCGTTCAATCCATGCCTCCGGTAAATGGTGTCGCATCCATTTCAACGGACGATCCAGTGTCAGACTTGTACCAAAGTTTCGTACTATATGAGTCTATCCGTCGCACCTGGCTATTAAGTAACTTTGCCACTGGCATTTACCAAAGTCTCAGAGGTATTTGGTCTACCACTTGTACTGGGGATATACGTATAACTGCACGAGCCGAATTGTGGGATGCATCTTCGCCGGCACGCTGGGCCGCTATTGCAAAATCCAAAGACCCTCTATTTGTTTACAGTTTACACGGTCTATCCTTACTCAAGGATAGTGTTGCTGCAGAGGAAGTGGATGAATTCATGAGGCATCTTTATACAATCATGTGGGGGATGGACAAGGTCGAAGACTGGATCGTACGAAGCGGAGATACAGTCTCGACAAAATATTAGGCCTCTAGAGCAGAGTAGCCAATGGATATATAATGTCTTAGTATATTGAATTATACAATTTCCTCTCAAAGCTTACCTCTTATCACTTTGATACATGTAATCCTCAAATGAACTACATTTATAGTACTGCTTTGAGACCTCACATATTTGCATGTGAACAATTCAAATTAACTTCAATAAATTTGTGACATTAATAATATAACTTTCTCTCACTTCTTCCTTCTTCTTAGCCCAATTTTGTCAAGTGCAGCAACTGAGATTCGCCCTCGGTTAGATAAGCTGTGTAGTAGTTATTAACCTTCGTAGAATTGCCTGACCACACATCAGTAAACTTCCATCCAGAGCAGCTCAAACCGAGACCAGCTAACGACACAGTCACTGCCTGTCGTCCATACAGATGTGTTCCGAACCCGCCAGAGCCTTGATCGGGCCCGTAGTTTGCAATCAGCACATATGCCTCCTTGCCACTATCACTAGGGCCACCGATCCAAGCTTGGAGCTGCTGGGCAAGATTGTTTCCAGTGCGAGGGTTTCGCGGCTGCATGGGATACTTGGCGAAGAAGTTGGCCGCAGCAGTTGACTGAGAGCTCGTCAACAGCTTATAACCAAGATCGTCTGTCTGGGTGAGATCGTTGCCGAGAATCAAGTTTGCTCCTGCGCCCAGCCAGTGGTTCATGACTGTAGTTCGCATACTATCGTTAACGCCGGTCAATCTCTCCGCGTTGGCAGCGAATAAGTTATCCATGTCGGGGTAAATTGTTAGGGGTTTATTTCGCTGAGCTTGAAGGCCAATATACTGGCGATAGTTGTCAATAGCGCGTTGGGCAACCGACCAAGCCAAGAAAGTCTCATGGCCATAGTTATTGATATCTTGATCAGTGCGCATGGATTCTGCCAGGTTGCTCCAAACAGGCAGCCAAGTTTCGTTGCGGCATAGCTTCCATGAGATGTTCAAACGGATATCTTTGCCTGTCTTGGCAATGGCTTTTTGGTAAGCCACTACGGCATCTGAGTTCTGGCATCCTAGCATGGCACCGTTTTGCGGAGAGCCAGGAGTGATGTAGTCGAGCTATTTATTATACAAGTCGTCAATTACTGCTCCCTCATCTCAATGGAGAGCTGACAATACTTCACCCACCTTGATCATATCAACGCCCCAAGAGGCCCACAGATCGACTACAGAATCGTGCCACTGCTGAACACCATCTTTGCTGTAGTCAAACTGGCATAAGATCTGGTCGAAATTGCCATTAAAGACAGACCCAACGGTAATATCCGTGCCTAAAATTGTCTTGTTGGCTGCCTGGCAAGGCACACCGGGAGTAATGTACAGGCCGAGTTTCAAATCCTGTTTATGGAGCCACGGGCCAAGCTTGGGCATGTCAAATCGAGTGTCGTTGTAGATGATTCGACCGTTATTATCAACTTCGTCAAACGACTGCCAGCCAGAATCAAGACTGCACATGTCAAAGCCTGCGGCCTTGAATTTGGAATTGGCAAGGACGCCACACTGAGTTTCAACAAATTTCTGTGTATAATACAGGCCAGACTGTCCGGCAAAAGACGGAATCAACGTAGAGCCGTTGGTCAGGGCTTGAGCTCCATATGTGTTCCAGCCTCGCGCTGATGAACTGAAGCCGTTGGTTGTTTTTGCTGTTTTCAAGACTTTCAGCGGCCCTCCGCCAGGGCTTGGCTGAGGATAGCAGTCTGGAAGAGAAGAGTCGCGATCTTGCAAACAGTACGGGGCAGGTCTTGTAGGCATTGTACCTGCTCCTCCGCTACTTGGATAGCAAGCTCCGCTGGTCCAAAGCCAGTACCACTGATTGTCGCTCCAGCCCCAGGTTGCGCTTGATGAGCCGCTCAATAGGCAAAGGTCTACCATGCTCTTGAAAGAGACGTTGATGTCGCTGTTTTGGGCTGAGCCCACTGCTCCCAAGTTTGCCTGTTGCTGCATGCTGATGTTGGAGCTACCGCAGTCAACTGCCGAGGCATTGGCCGCTAGTTTGGTGATGCAGCTCTGGATGTCATTGTAGCATTGATCTGAAAAATAGACACTACCAGGCTGGTAAGAGGCGTCGGCACAATGGACCGTGCCTGTGTTTGTGCCCACAACTGGTTGAAGCAGGACTGATGCCGCAATGGAGAAGGCAAGTGTCGATGCCATTGCGGTGTAAGTCTGCGCCTGCACGCTCTGCCTCAGTGTCTGTTTTGCCGCAGTGAGTTTTAAAGTTCCAGTCTTGAGATGGCAATATCAAGTGCAGACTGTTTCCTGTCTTTCGGCCTCTCTTTTAAGTTCGGAAGCGTGTGGCCACATGTGGTAAAACACAAAGAAGATGGCAAATTTGGTGGACGGGGCAGAGTAAATAATGCTGTGAACCTTGATGCGCTTGTCCCGAAGCTCATGAGGCCAGTAAGCTCTCCACTACCTGTCAAGGCCAATTGATTCAATAGTCATCTCTCTTTTGGCCCCTGTTCCCTGTGCCTGGATTACTAAATGAGAACTATTCTCCACGCTATAGACGGATAAGTCTCCCCATTGTTAGGCATTTATGGCAAATGCTAATACGAATGCATAAGCGCATCAAGCTCGCTTTCCTTCACTACATCCGAGTGAAGCCTTATAAACCATTTCCGCCGGATTTATGCTCCAATTTCGAGCCAAGTGGATGTAGCATCCACAGTGGAAATGCCGAGACCTGCGCCTCGTATAATCGTAGTCTCTCGCCTTTTCCTCTATTGTCTTCCCCCGCATTTAACAACCTTCTTAAAGGGGTATTGCTCGAATGTACCCCTCAGGACACTATGATAGAAAAATCAAGCTATCTCATGATAATTTCCTTGAGTAGTGACAATGGGGAATAACGGAAGCAAGGGGCAAGTTCTATTCTATATGCTTCCGCGGGGTTCTCATTGTTTCATTCGCTGGCAACATATGCTGCTAACCGAGAATCCTCTAGCTAGCTGTCACTGAAGCCTCCAAGTCTTTCAACCCACACTAGCTTCTCCCCCACGAAAGCTCATGAACCTGGACAAGTCAATTTGGACGAGCTGGCAAAAAAGTGGATTACAATTACGGAAAAGCTGCCTCTAGCAGCAACGAAAGCAAAGTATACCGGCTAATTGGACCGGAAAAGCAAACCGACAGCTCAATACAGTACCCGATATCTACTGGGGCTACAGCTTTGCGAATGAAAGATTGCCCCAGGTTTTCCGTTTTCCTAAATATAACCATAATGACGAAAGTGTGGAGGTGGAGAATCTACTGCTCACGTATCACTCTGGACTCTCAATATCGGCAATTAGCCCCTGTAATGTATGCAAGGATTGAGATTGTCGCAATGCCATTGCGGGGAGAAAGTCGGCAACCAGAAGCACCTTAGTGCATGCTCAACTATGTTGTATTTGATCTACATCTTAATTTTTGTTTACTCACACATCCGTTGTGCCTGCAGCAAGGTCATCGACTCACTCTCCCCGACACAAGCTTGCATCATGTAGTTTCTCTTACGTGGGGGAAACTGCGACGCATGTTCTGATCCTCTCTATCTGCATTGGGCAACATATAATTGTATATAGGTCAGCTATGTGCAGCTTTGAATGAGTATCGGAGCAATAGTCACTGTTATTGGATGTTGACAACAGTCTCTGTCTAGAGACCAGTTGCCAGAAACTCGGCACAATGCGCCAGTTTTCGTTGGCATCTCTTTCTTTCTTAGCGAGCTGTGTCAGTGCGCAACACATATATAATTTGAGCGATGTATCGTGGACGGTGAGCAACGGTGTCAATGCCACTGTGCCTGGTAAGCTGCCTTCACATGCTCATATCGATTTGCTGGCCGCCGGGGTCATTGAAGATCCGCTTTATGGCTTTAACGAATGGAACCAATTTTGGGTTCAGCGAATGAACTGGACATATACATCCGGACCCATCAAAGGACTGTGAGTGATTTTGACTTGTGAAGAAACGGGAAGTTGAAGCTGACCTCAGCAAATACAAAGGAAATCGCAAAACGGGCTTACATCATGGCTCGTCTTCGAAGGTCTCGACACCTTCTGTGAGATTAAACTCTGCAATCAGACAGTCGGCAATACTAAGAACCAGTTCCGCAAATACACGTTTGATGTCAGCGATATTTTGCCCAAGTGCTCTGGAGATCCAGTTCTAAGTTTGAACTTTGGCTCAGCAAGCAAGATTGTTCTCGATATTTCTCAGCGAAGCGATCTTTGTAAGTCGTCTCCATATCTATATATTAGTATTCAGTACAGTCTTCATGTTCTTCTTTTCGCTAACAGTTGTATACTCAGCTCAGATCAATTCCGCCAACGGTTACAATGGCCAAGAATTTCAAGGCCGAGTCTATATGCGAAAAGAAGAGAGTGACTTTGGATGGGATTGGGGCCCGCAGTTTGCTCCAGCTGGACCATGGCGACCAGCGTACATTGTGCAGAAGGCCAAGGCCGATCCTGTTTATATCACCAACACCGCTATTGACATCTTTCGTCAGGGCCAAATGCCTAACCTGCCGCCTGATCAGTCAAAGCCATTCATCTTCAACGCCAGTATTGATTATATCGGCACGCTTCCCAAGAACACGCAGTTCCATCTAAAGATTGTCGACAGCAAGGGCCATACACTCAAAGAGGCCAATTTAGCTGGAATAAGCCAGTCCAACGGTACCATCACCGGCAGCACCGTCATTGGCAATAATGTGAATCTTTGGTGGCCTTCTGGCTACGGCGAGCAGCCCCTGTATACCGCAACGCTTTCCCTAATCAACTCTGCGTTCTCCAAGCCTGCTACCGTTACCAAGCGAGTCGGGTTCCGAACCATTGTCTTGAATCTGAATGCGATTACCGCTGAAGACAAGGCCAAAGGTGTTGCTCCTGGAGCCAGCTGGAAGTTTGAGATCAATGGCCACGAGCTGTATGCCAAGGGCTCCAACTTTGTCCCTCCAGACATTTTGTGGCCCCGTGTCAACCAGACCAAGATCAAGGAAACATTTGAGCTGGCTGTGAACTCACACTTTAATATGATGCGCATCTGGTCTTCGGGAGCTTACCTCCCAGACTGGGCGTACGATCTAGCCGACGAGATGGGACTGCTGCTGTGGTCTGAATTCCAGTTCTCCGTGGCCTATTTCCCGGTAACTGCCGATTTCCTTGAAGAATACGAGGCTGAGGCCTACTATAATGCCCGTAGAGTCAACCACCACCCTAGCCTAGCGTTGTGGGCCGGAGGCAATGAATTGGAATATCTCATTTATAACTGGTGGCTCAACCCCCGAAATAACACTCAGCTCGAGAATTACGAGACCATTTTCCAGCAGCATATTGCCAAGTGTGTCTACGCCAACACTCACTCTATTAGCTACATTCCTTCATCAACCTATTATGGCTACACATCGCTCGACTTCAACTCGGTCAGTCCTCAGACCTCTCGATACAATTATATGGAGAGCCCTGATGCGCTATATCATGACACCGACTTTTACAACTACGACGGAACTATTGCCTTCCAGTATAGCGGCTATCCTGTTGGTCGTTTTGCTGATGAGTTTGGATTCCCGTCCATGCCCTCTGTCTACTCCTGGCAAGAGGCCATACCCGAGAGTGAATTCTACTTTGACTCATCATATGTTCGGCATCACAACCGCCATCTAACTGGTGGCGAATTCTTTTCTTCTTCCGCTGGTGGAATCAACCAATTTACAGACAGCATCAAGCTCTGGTATCCGCTGCCCCAGTTGCAAGATCCGGTAGCCAACTTTACCGCCTGGACTTGGACCTCTCAGGTGTTCCAGGCAGACTATTACCAGGCTCAGATTGCCTTTTACCGACGAGGATCTGGGCTCTCCAACCGCCAGATGGGCGCCCTATACTGGCAATTCAACGACATCTGGGTTGGCCCGACTTGGTCCAGCACCGAGCATAGTTTGCGGCAGAAAGTGGCATACTATGCTGCCAAGGACATATTCAACCCTGTAATTGTCTGGCCTTTCTACGATGAGGCCACTGATGTCCTAGAGGTTTGGGTCGTGTCTGATTTGTGGAAAAAGGTTTCTGGAACCGCTTCGTTTAAGTGGGTTGACTGGCAGGGCAATGCTCTTGACGTCGATCCACCGGTCCATGTAAACCCAGCCCACGATGGATCATTCAAAGTCAACTTTGATGTGCAACCAATCAACGCCACTCGATTGGTTACTTATCCTGCTCTGTCTACCTTTTTCGCCTGCAAGAATCCGACATCAAATGCTCTACTCTCAATTTCGGTCGAGGCTGGAGGATATACTCACTCGAAATTTTTCCACCCGCAAAGCCTTCGCCTGAGCAGCATTGCCGATCCTGGCTTGGTGATGACAAAGTCTATTCGTGGAAAAACGGCTCAATTCAAGATCACTGCTACTAAGGGTGTGGCGGCATGGGTTTGGGTGGACTATCCCACAACGGTAAGGGGATACTTTGACCAGAACGGCTTCTGGTTAAACAAGGGCGAGAGCCGCACGATTACTTTTAGTGTGTGGGATGATTGGTCTAAGGGTGCCTGGATCAATGATGTTGTACTCAGGTCGATCTATGACAATGTGCAAAAATAATAGCTAGATTTACGTATGCCACACAAATGTCTAAATAATAGGGCATGTGCAAACTATACAATTAGCCGCGCGATTCATATTAGAAGAGGTTGCGTTATATTAATAGTAAGAAAATGCCTAAAATGAAAACTTGTCGCATTTTCTCCTACTTTCTCAGGTAACAGTAAAATGATTTAGCTAAGCTGTAGCTAGGATCCTGTATTTCCTAGTCTTTATAGATACGTGTCCATATTTCTCCAGGTATAATACGGTTTTTCGATATTTCCATTCAACAAGGTATACACAAGTTAGATCCTGCAGACGCCTGCGCGCACCTGCCAGATTCTGTCCAGATCCTTCGCTATGCTTGGTCCTAAGCCTTCTCTCTCAGCCTTTCCCATGTGTCGCATATTATCAGCAGCATCTCTGAACCCAGACTTTCCAACACCAGCTCCGGCCAGAGCGGCAAAGATAGCCATGAAGGCACTTTTCGGATCTTGAACAATGCTGTAAGTCAGAAGGCCTAAATCTCCAAGGTTGCCTACCAGCCTCAAAATGGAACGGATCGCTGTTAGGCCGGCTTCGCCAGCTACCTCTCCTAACACGGGGATGAAGAAAAGAAAGCTCGTGACGAAGTTGAGAATGAATGCCTCGCGCTCCTCTTTTTGGATTTCGTCGGCCTTCTTGATTATTGCTTCCATGTTCTCGACGGCAGCCTTGAGTGACAGCGCAGGCATGGTCGAGGCATCAAGCAAATCTGCCCACATCCAGCCTCCATCTACATCCACGAAGCTTTCGATTGCCTTTAGACGTTCGATGAGGCCCTTTGTATCGTCATAGGATTTACCAATGAGATCTTTAGGATTGAATACCTTCATGTCATCTGAACGTTCGGGATATTTGTAGTACCAGTAGTCCCAATCCTTCTGACACTGTCTGGGATCTTTGTTGTATTGACAACTTGCTCCGGGCCAGACATCTCGACTGCCAAAAGTAACCCACGACTCATCAATACCGTATTGAGAACCAATATCGTTGAAAAACCCATCCTTGTCTTTCAGATCATAGGTTGCGCTCATAAGGGTGTAGTCAGGTGGGAGGGCATTGAGCTCATACTTGAGAGTGTCTGGACATTTAACTGTTTCGGTTTGCGTACCATTTTTGCAATCAGCGCCCTTTTTGCAGTTGTTCAAACAGCCACCCCATTGGCAAGTATTGCAACATACTGCAGAATAGCTGCCTGTACACGTAAAGTATTTGTCGGCGTTATCAAGCATGAACTGATCAATTTGTACGGGGACTTGCTCCGCGATATAGTCCGAGTAGATTTTAAATTTTTCGTCGTAGCCGTTGTTAACCAAGTCCGTGTATTTCTCCATGAAGCCATCCATCATTCTGATCTGAACTTGAGTGAGATATTTGGGTACGCACTCGGTAGGGATGTCGTCTTTAATGCTTTCAAGATCGTCGAGGTTGTGAAACTCAGCGCTACATTCGTCGTCCGAATCGTCCATTACCACTCCTCCATAGCCACTGGAGAGAAAAGTCAGTATTATTAACAGACTGAGTCATCAAATGGAGACTTTGGAAAATTTCAGAGGTCACTTACTCAACATATTCCAGAAGATCAGCTGCCCAATCGGACGTTCCGGCAAAATTGTAATGGCTATAAGTGAGATACCGAACTTGCTTGTCCCGTTCACTCATATAGGCTACCCATTCGGTATCGTCGTAGACTAGATAGCTTGAGCTATCTTTTGACCATTGCTTCGTGTATTCACCAGATTTAATGATCTCATTAATTTCAGCGTTGGAAATATAGCCAGCTGTATTTGTGCAGATACCTTTTGCGGCATTGGATATGCGAGGTGTGCCGGTGAATTTGCACATTTCCCCTGTACAGCCAGCTTCAGCCATCTTAAAGGATCTGCCGTAGCTAGCAATTCCAACCGCGATCTTATTAGAGGGTACACCAGCTTTAGTAATCATAACCAACGCATCATGGGTCTCAGTGATGTTGACGTGGGACCGCAAACAGTTTCCAGTAGGGCAACCAGGCGAAGTCCACTTGTTATTGTAATCCCATTGCCCGTGGAGGTCATACGTCATGTAGACAATATAGTCAATAGTCTTGGCCAAAAGAGCCACGGGAAATGCCTTAAGATACCAGTAAGACGCTGGAGCTGCGAAAGACACTGTCTTGGAGCTACCGAGAGCTGATTTAATAATAGTAAGCGCCTTGTAGTAGTCCATTCCAGCTTGGGGGTCCCCGGCAGGGATATCGGGAATATCAGGGGCCTGAGGAGGATCAATTAATACGCAACAATCATATAGAATGAAAAGAGGGCAATTATGTTCAACTTACCCCCGGGTATTCCCAATCAATGTCCACACCATCGAGCCCATGCTCTTGTACAAAGGCGACAATGCTGTTCTTGAATGTTTCACGGTTTGCAGGCTTCACAGCTTCACGGAGAATATTAAAAGTACCAGGCGAGGCGCTAAAATCCCAGCCTCCAAAAGATATAATCCTCTTTACCTCAGTCATGCTTTTGAAAGTCTCAAAGTCATCCTGAGCACCGCTTACATCAACTTTGAAGTCGGCCGTGAGATTTGCAAACGCAAAGTGAATATGCGTGTACATGCTCGTATCAATCTGGTCAACGTCCATTTTTAAACAATTGCGGTTCTTGTTCCAAGATTCAAAGTATGTAATACGCATTGTTTTTTCAGGTGCTGGACCTTTGATAATCTCCGTGCCGCAGTTGCTAATGCCTGAAGAAGACGTCAACATTTTGCTAGCCAAAACAATCTAATTAGTTGCACTTACAGCCATTCGTTTTCGGTGCGGAAGTACCAGGAGCACCAGTTTCGGACTTTGAAATTGTGCAGAAATCATCAGACATGCCACATTGACCCCAAACATTGCAGCAAACCTTCAAAGGGCACGGGTTCAGCGTGGCCAAATCTGTTCCTGCTTTTGGCGCTTGGGTGCCTGGGACCTGTTTTATGGCGTCAGTTTCTAAGATCAATTATTGAAAAATGGCAGAGGAACACACCGTGGGTCCGCACACCGCGTTTGAAACGGGCTCCGGCATAGGGGGAGATCCCTCACTGACGCATAGCTTGAACCCGAGCGCGAGACTTTTGCACCCATTCCAGCCCCAGGTTTTCTTATTGAAGCCTTCAATATCATCTTTGGTTAACCCCCGCGATGCAGCAATCTTGGCACAACCGTCATCCTGCACAGTTTGATATGTGGCGCAGGATCCATCCGTGTTGGGTTTGGGGCGCAGATCAGGAAACTTGCCGTGGCTACAGCACACAACTTGGCCCTCCATCAGCGGCGTCGAGCACAATTTTGGATCATCGTTAACCTTTGAAAAGTCACTGGGCTTGAGTCCGCACTTGTTGGCCAGTGAGCCACAGTCGTCGCCGCTTTGAGCTGATATTGTCTTACACGTTCCATCAGAGTTAGGGCCTGGGATGCTATCTGGCAAGGTGCCTGGAGAACAGCAGACTACCTGATCAGCGACAAGAGTGTTGCAGAATAGTATTATAGGGTTATACTTTTGCAGATCGGCCAGGTTAACGCGGCATCTGGCTGCTACAGTTGAGCAGCGGTCGCCAGCTTGGACTTTGGTGGTCTTGCATTCTGCCCGAACAGCAATGCGTGATTGACGCAGTTTTGAGGCGGCAGTGGTCATATTGGATGGAATAGCAGTCTTATTGCCAAATGTGTCTTTGAGTGGCGGGACCCGTATAGTGACCGTCATCCAGTCTTGACTACCATTGGTTTCAGATATGCATCTCCCGTCAGCCCAGGTCTTGACAGCCTTTTGCACGAATGCAAGGTTTTTCGAACTACTGGCGATGATACCAACGCCGTAATCTGCACCTTGATTATTGGTTTGGCATACTTGGAGCACTGTTGTTTGGGATATGGGATTTGTCTCTGCGTATTTCAGTAGTCTGCTGAGTATGTCAAATGCCACCCCGTGCTGGTGCACTTCTGCCCCAGCAAATAGTCCAACAACAGAAGATTTAGAGTATCCAAAAGCCATAGCATTATTGGTGCAGGATGGTTTCTGAGAGGCAAGATAACGGACCATTTGATGACCAGCCGACAGGAAATCCTTACTGTCAAAGGCCTGATCGTCTTCGCTCACTGAAGGATGGAACATGCGAACAGCAGAATTGACCATGACATGGTTGGGTGTTGAACAAAGAGCTGCAGTTTTATCATCGAATGTATAGGCTTGTTTGGCTTCTACGCCATATTCTGCCGTGCAAGCTCTGATACCAATGCTAGGATTTTGTTTCTCATCAACAGAGGTCTTGACAACAAAGTCGAGCAGCATGGTCTCGTTGCACCAGGCAAGGCGTGCAGCATCAGAGAACAAAAACCATCCTGCACCGTCACTACTATTCGCAGTCTGCGTGCATGATAGAGGACAAGCCTTTAGAGCGGGAATTTGCCGTTCATTGGCAGCAAGAAATTCCAACAGCTCGGGATTTTCCTCGGCTTGCAAATCATTTGAATCAATCCCTCGGGGTGCGATTTCAATGCTGGAATTGTAATGGGCATGTGAGAGAATAGCCTGAAAAGTCAGGGGTATGAGAAAGGAGAGTAATGGCGGCCTCATTTTGAAGGTCCAGCCGGGGAAGGGAAATTTTCTAAATGATATAGAGGTCTCAGATATAGTAAAAAGCGAGTGAAGCAATGAAGAAAGAAGAATGTATAGTTATAAGATAAAATAGAACACAAAGAGAGTTGAATATAGCGGAATAGCTGAGTGAGTGAATGACAGTAGCCAGGGCCCAAAAGAAAAGGATCAGTCCGCCGTAGTGGCAAGAGGTAGAAGTAAGAATTTGGATTCACATGATAACATCAAGCAGGAGAGCATTTAGAGTGAGTCTCTGTGAGTTATGACCGATGAACCCATGTAGCCCACTTTAATAATCGCCGAGGTAGCCGCACAAGTCCTCCCAGGTACTCTATCGTCCAGAGTCTAGATTCCAATGCCCCGGTCGTCGATCAGGTGTTCCACATTCGGGAAATTGGCTCAAGTGGCAGGGTTTGTGGTTGCATGGATTAGACGGCTCGGCTTCACTGGCGAAAATACAAGCAGGGACCCGACGAGAGTATAAACGGTATCATTTATTTCCCAACTCTTCCTTTTGCATGATTTTACACAAGCAACTTCCCAACATCATTCACATTCGCTTACCCCCCGTTTTTGTTGGCCATCTGCTGGATTTCTGCCAGCCAAGGTCAGGCCACTATTACAGTCGCAATGCGGATCTTGCTCTTTCTCGCCATCGCCCACCTCTCGGCCATCGCCTGGGCTGGAGGATACGCGGGATGCGTGGAGCGAGTTATGTTTTTCCAGGCATACGAGATCGATGGATTGTTTCCATCAGGGCAATCCATAGGTTACTGGTGCCGCAAATGGATCTCACAGAGGAATATTTGCAAGGGAGGCCAATGGAGGGCATGTAACGGAGACCTTGAAGGGGGAAGGTGCACTTTCGAGCAACTTATGAAGCAAATCCATCCGGAAACACCCAATCCCCAGCAATGGCCCGTATACGAGAACGACCCCAAGGCTAAGCCGGGCGCCAAGCCTAAGCTGGATGTCAAAGAGACGGCATTAAATTGTCTGAAAGCACACAGAGCCGCCAGCAAAGACATCGTTGATATTGCTCCCTACAAGATTATGAAAGGTGGGGGCAATGGTTACGGGGCTGCAATCAAAGAATTGGGCAGAAAGGTGGACAATAGATGGCAGGCTTTGAACGCAGTTGCAAAGATAGAAAACAAACCAGCTTTTACTGTGTTTGACAACGCGGTTGACGAGATAATCAGAGCGAGAAGGGGGGATACTGGAAAGCGAATGTATGACGCAGCAATGCAGTTGGAGCATGATGAGAATGTCACCATCAAAGCCGACGATTTGGGTCTCAATCCCGACCCTGACGAGACAGATCCAGCGAAAAAGGAGTGGAAAGAGGTTAATTGGCCCGAAACCACAAATCTCGCCGTGGAGCACGGCATAGATGATGCAAATAAAAATCTCAGACAATGGGTACGGAATTACATTGACAATGATCCTTCCGCGACTACTCATCGCAACATGATGAAAAAGTTCAAAGAGGTAGTCACTGGGCGAAACTTGTGTCGATAAGTTGGATTGGCAATCCTTCCTTAAAAATAGAAATATTTACTTTTACCGACTGTACTATTCATCTATTCATAGCCTTTAGATAACTACCCTATATTTTCTTTATTTTTAAAAAAAACATACATTCTGTCTTTTTTAATTTAACTTTATGCCTTCAAAAACTTCTATATTTTCATTCACTTCCTGTTATTTGATTCTCAATTGCAACCTTTCCCCGTTGTTCATCGCATCTCCGTTGGCTTTCAGCCCAGGTTATTTTTTCATCCGTCTTCGCGTCAATAAACCACACCCTATCTGTCGGACATGGCCAGGAGATAATTTCCTGATGCCACCTTTGCATCTCGTCTCCAAGTCTGACAACCGTGAGTTCCTCTATGCCGCAAAACATGTACAATTCAAGTTGCTCATCATAAACGTAGTGTTCGCCTATCTCACATGCGAATTTAAGCCAACGAATACGCGGTGCCTCGGGCTTCATCCAGGTGAAGCGAGACTTGTCAATAGAAATGATGTCCAAGTCAAAGTTCACCCAGACATACCGAGGATCAGTGCCGCCAGTAAAGGCGCGCTCGTATTTTCGAGCAATGCTATTGCGGGCTTCGCGGCAAGTATGGAGCGCGGCTGGTACCGGTGTAGGCGAGGTCGTATATACCAGCTCAGGCGGGGCATCCCATATGGCTTCAAAGAAGTCTCTTCCGTCGCTCTCATCAACAACCAAGGTGTATTTGAAGCGAACCTCGACGGTCCGGCGTGGTTCAACTGTCAACAGCCAAATTTGTGAGCGGAGCTCCAAGGGGAGACTGGAAAAGTTTTCCATTGGTGTGTTGGGCGTTGGTAAGAGGCATTAATTTAACATTAACGGTGCGTTGGAAGGAATCAGCATGGAAGGAAATGGGACCTGCAGTTGAAGAATATATATGTCCAGGGTTGCACTGAGGCTCATATACGGTGAGGAACTTTTGCCGAGTTGTCTCCACTTCCGCTGAGAAATGTATTCGCATGTGACCGTGCCCTGCCTCGTTCGTTAAATGAATGGATGAAGTACAACGAGTGCTCGTCATTGAAGACAGCTTGAAGAATGTAAACTCCTTTATCAATGATTAATTGCACGGGGGCCAAAAGAGAAGATTACTGCGAATGGCTGGATGGTTACTAGTGTGAGCAAAGGGTCGAAAAAATGCTTCAACTTAAGCTTATTCGATTCAAAGCCGAGCTGCAACGGAAATTAATGACCATGTAAATTACTAGCCGCAGAGCCTTGCTCTAGAACCTCTCCATCTTCCTAAAAATGACGTTGCATCGACGCTAAAATGAAATGCGTGGGCCTCGCCTGAATCGCTCCCATGAGAACGCAGCCGTCCAGGATAAGAGAGAGAGTATTATACGATAGCAGGCCATCCCTCCTCCTAATTGATCTCTTTCCAACCTGCTTCACTTGTTTCGCTCAACCTTTACGCAATTGTCTCTACCATGAAGAACGCCTTGATTTCTTTTGCGGTCGTCGCTCTTGGCTCGCGGCTTTGTGTCGCGACGCCCTACCCTCTATTACAATATGACCCTGCCACAACCAAAGACTGCGTTGATTGGATCAATAACACCGGCAACAAAACCTGTAAAGAAGTCAGGGACTCTTTCGACCTCACACCTGAAGAATTTGCACAATGGAATCCATCCGTGGGCGTCAATTGCGACAAACTCTGGATAGTAGCTTCATATTGCATCTTGACCCACCAGAAGCTGAGCCAGCTGATGTCTACAATGACCCCTACAACTACGTCTAGCAAAGTACCCATCACCACTACAACGTCGACGACAGTTTTGCGGCCTTCTCCAACCGTATGGAGAGAACTTGGTTGCTATGCCGATAGGCCAAACCGGTCAATCCTCGCCAAGCTCGTCAGCGATAAAGACGGAGATGCCGCTCTCACGATCCCCAAATGCCAGGACACCTGCTATCGTTTAAATTACGAATATGCAGGCGTCAAAGCAGGCAATCAGTGTTGGTGTAGTGGTTATGTCGCTGGTGAATGGACGCCACACACGACCGACTGCAATATGGCCTGTACGGGTGACGCGACGAAGAACTGCGGAGGCAAGGATTGCCTGAATGTTTTCGGGGCCGTCAAGCCAGACCCAGTAACAGGACACACTACCAGCACTGGCATAAGTACTGGAATAAGCACTGCCGCAAGCACTCACAGCACCACTATAAGCACTCTTACAGCTGGTGCTGCTCAGCCGAGCAAAGCTAGCTCTGGAGCGATGAAGAACCTTGGTTTCTTGTAGAGGAGGATTGCGGTGTAGTTTTAAACTCGTTGATAGTTGCAATTTAAAAGATTTATCTGTGATTCCTTGAGATGTGCCTTTTACCAATGAACTCGCAATCCTTCGTAAAGTTTCAGGAAAGGAAGCACTATCTGAGGGTTACGTCTATGGATAGTCGGACTCGGACTCTACCCTACATGTCCAGTTTACAAGTTTCGACATCTTGAGATAGCTAAAACTAATTAAAGATGCAATGGGATTTTTCTTCAAACATCAACGCTATGATTCAACCAAAGTAAAAAATAAAACTCCCCAAAAACATTAGTGGTTCTGGGGATCTTGTCCTAGGAGACATTGGCAATCTGACATTGTGTTCATCTAGAGTTGGCAGCCGCCGACAATGCCACTGTATGAGAAAAGAGAAATATGCCTCACGGTAACTAGATGGCCTAGGCCTAACACGACTCCGCAATGAAGAGGAATTGGCAAGCCATCTCGGGCATTAAGCCATGATGGAAAGCAGATCAGTTCGGATGGAATCCGAGAATCCACAGAACCCCTGGCATGTACCTCCAAGTATCAACAAGGGTCCTGCGGCTCGCCTCTCCACGTTAGTCCAGATGGAGACTGTTCCGGGCTGCAAGATCCCTGTGCCTTAATTTTGGCAGAAAAGCCTCATGGGGATGCTTCAAAGAATGCTGCCAGATGTGGCGGGCTTTGCATACGGGACTGCCATTTTCTTCCCGCTTGACTCATACTGAAAATTTTTACAAGATGCCAACCAACAACATGAGCTGATATGAGAAGCTGAATACGAGGGATGATCTCCGCAGTGGCATGTGCCCTTTGAACATGTCCGACAAACCGTAGAAGTGCATTCGTCCAGTTCTATGATGCAGTATAAAGGTGAAAATAAGCTGGTCTCTGTTGCCTTCGACGAGGAGATGCATTGCTCTTTTGTTTTTGTCAGATTGTTTCCATTCAAACGATGCGAGTCTTGACGCTGCTCTTTGCGGCATCTGTTGTACAGATTGCAGTGGCTCATCCCAACCGCCGTCGAGATGTGAAGCCAAAATACCCCTTTGACCCCTCGACCACCAAGTATTGTACTTTTTGGTATGACAACGATGACGGAAGTATTGCATGCGAAGATGTGCCGTCCACGCTGCTCATCAGTAACGATAACTGGCTACGCTGGGTGAGTGGGCTTATTCGCTCTGAAGCCTAAACAAGGAGTGTATAACTAAGACGATATCTTTCTAGAATCCTGAGATAGCCGCTTCATGCAACAACTTCATTATTGGGAGGTCATACTGTATTGAAACCGCAAATGAACCCTCTATCCCAACACCGCCAAAATCTACTATTCTACCCCTGCCCAGCGCATCCAAATCGATTACACCGCCGTCTTCCACAACAAAACCTAGCAAGTGAGTGCTTCTGCTGTCTCTCTCTCTCTCTCTCTCTCTCTCTCTCTTTCTCCCTTTTCTTTTAACACATAGCTTGTCATATGCGGCTTTAAAATGCTAATCAGATCCAATTAGTGGCATCACGACTCCTACCCCAACCCAAGTAGGAATGGTTGACAACTGCAACGCCTTCTACTTGGTTCAGAGCGGTGATTCTTGCCAAGACATCGCGGATAAAAATGGAATTACTATTGGTGATTTCGTTTCTTGGAACAAAGGCGTTGGGGGAATCAAGTGTAGTGGTCTATGGGCCGAGAATTATGTTTGCATTTCCATCATTGGCCGCCCTTCCACCCCTACAAAGCCCGGTAACGGTATTCAAACGCCATCGCCCATTCAGCCTGATATGATAGATACTTGCAGTAAATTCTATTATATCAAGGAAGGGCAGTCTTGTGACACCATCGCAGACGAAAACGGCATCACGGTCAAAGACTTGGCGAGCTGGAACAGGAAAGCGGGCCCCAACTGCTCTGGCATGTGGGCAAACACATATGCCTGTGTGTCTGTGATTAGCAGTTATGATTTTGAGGCAGGAAACATGGCTGGATGGAATGTCATCGACGGCACATACTCGGCTGACACAAAGGCGTTGGTTGCTGGAAGCTCACAGGGTGGCAAGGCCATTGTCAATGCCCAGATGAATGATTTCATCATGAGGGCTGAAGTCACATTATCCAGCCAAAGTGGCAATGCCGGTCTTCTCTTCCGTGCATCCAACGCCGGACGTGGTGTTGATGCTTACCAGGGCTATTACGTCGGCATTAGCAGCGAGAAAGGGGGGTCCATTACCCTCGGCCGAGCTGATAATAACTGGAATCAGCTTAGCAGCGTCAAGGCTGATATTCAGCCCGGGAAAAAGTATGTTGTGATTGTTGAGGCTGCTGGTGACAACATTTTCGTCAGCTTAAACACGCGCAGCGACAGGAGAATCACCGTTAGAGATGGCACCTTTCGCTTCGGAAGCTGCGGAGTTCGCGTCTATCAGACCGGCGCAACGTTTGACAACATCTACATCGCACCCATGGTATATGATGGTTTTGAAAAGAACATGGTCGGCTGGACCATTGTGGACGGCGGTTTTGATGGCCGAAATGGAGTCATGACTGTCCCCAAAGTCCATACTGGCAAGGCTATTCTCAGCACAGCCTTTAAAGACTTCACTTTCGACGTCGATGTGACATTGACATCTGGCGATGGAAACGCAGGCATCATATTTCGCGCCTCCGACGTGCATGAAGGCGCTGATAGTTACCGAGGATACTACCTTGGTATCCAGCGCACTCAAGTGACACTCGGTCGCGCACAAAACAATTGGACTGAGTTGAAGAACGCCAAGATGGATATCCAGCCAAACAAAGCACACCACATACGTGTTATCGCGTCGGGAAACACTCTCGTTATTTATGTCGACGACATGTCCCGCGCTCAAATCACTCAGAGTGACGGCACTTTCTCATCTGGTATAGTCGGCGCGCGCGTGTATGAAGCAGGGGCCATCTATGATAACTTTGAGATTGTGCCCCAGCAAAGCCTCGGCCCCATCTCATAGAGCAGATCTGCTGCGTATCCGATAGTGTGTTTCTCTGCCAAGTATTGGGCGTAATATTAGTTTTGTAAGTAGTAATAGAAGCCGTATTAGTTTTAATCTGTGTGTGAAACACTACAATGTTAGTGAGCCGTGTTTTAGTAGATCTAAGATATATACATGTCCCAGTAGCTGCTGGCATATCACATGTCTGTGCTACCTTGCCACGCTCATTCAATACCGTTATGTAGAAATAGCTTATAAGTGTATTACTCTTACCTCTGGTGAATAGTCCATCTTCCGATTGAATGGCGTACGGAACACATCAAATACAGCTGGGATATGGATGCGCAGTGAGATTCCCCCTATAGTATAAAAGGCGATTACTGGATATGTATATTCCCAGCACGCGAAAGGCTGACCTCTGTCGCCTCGTAGTCTTTGCAATAATTCTCAACTATAGCCCCAACAACTTGCTTCGCCCCAACTAATTGACCAGAACCAGGCTTACCAAACACATCAATCCGACAAGTTGAAATAAAAAAACTAACTAAAGAATTAAAATATGTTGGGATTGTTTATAAATCCATACAACCCTAGGAGGTTCATTTGACCTCAAGGGTCTTTGAAGAAAATGACCTGCACCGTGATATCGTCTCTCACATATCGGCTAGTAGGTGTAGTTACCGTCATCGAGCCACAAAACATGGCCCTTCTCGTCCCCCCAAGCGCATTCTTAACTAAGCACACCGCCGCATTGTCAAGATCTTCTATAGCAAAATGTTCGGGTGTCGCCTTGTAGGATGGCCATCCCTCATCGTCTATTGTGTAGCCTGTGGTCTTGGCATCCACAACAGCCTCTGGTTTGCCTAGACGTCGAGCCGAGAGCCAGCGGGAGACGCAGGTCACAGCATCCTCATTGGACATAACATCCCAGAGCCCATCCGATGCGAGTATGACAAAGTCTGAAGTTTGGACGGAGCGAGTGGTAACCTCTGGGGTAGCAATCATGTAAGGCGGTGTTTTAGACTTGGGACGAGGCTCAGTGCCGTGATAATTTGACTTGAGAAAGTTCAAAAACTCATTGGGCCATTTCCACCTGTGGTCACCGAAGCCTCGAGTGATGGCAATTCCCATGAGCCTGCCCGTTTTGGGACTGAGAATATCGTCTCCTTCTCCAGGGTGCTCGGCGTTTAACCTTTTGACTTCATCTTGGTTGAATCCTGTCTGGTCCTTACTCAGAGCGGAAGCCACAAACTTACCCGACTCTGAAGCCCAGGACCCAAGAACTGCGCGTGAGTCGCCTGTCACGGCGGTACGCAGCATAGATGACTTGGGGTCATAGATACAGAGAAGAGCGCAAGAACCAGCGATTGCCGGTGCGAGAGCCGCAATGACTTCGGCGGATCCAGGCTCGTGACCTGCTTCGGCGGCTTTGCGAGCAGTCCCCAGAATTCGGTCATCAAGGCTGGTGAAGGCTCTTTTGATTGCAGCATCGATAACATCGCCCGAGCCCGGCGCCGAGACATTGGAGAGCGCCATTGAAACGTACGGGATGAGCGCCTGCTTCAGTACCTTTGAGGTAGCCCAGCCACTATGATTCAGGTCAGTCTCGATATCCCCCAGAGCCAGGAGTTCACGTACGAGTGTCCATCATAAACACCCGCATACAGCGCCGTTCCGCCTTGAACGCCTTTCCCAACAGCAACAGACCACTCATCCTCAACAGGGTCATTGCTGGCGACGCGGACGATATCAACGCGGCCTTTGTGTCCATCTTTGCCGTCAAAGATGAATGACTGAGCCTGCTCCCGTAACTTTTGGTTCGCTGCTTTCAAGTCTAGGATGGACACAGGCGAAAGCACCGAGATGTCGTCTTCAGAGGAACCAAGTTTAAGAAGAGGGACAGTCGTTGTCTTGGTTCCTGAGCCGCCATTGAGCCAGAAGTATCCACCCCCAGCGGCGGCAGCCGCACATGCCCCCCAAAGCAAGATATTTGGTCGTGATGGTGCAGATTTTGGCGCCTGGGAATCAGACAGCCAACGTCGCGAAAGTTGCTGGGGAGCCGCGATGCCATGTTTGCCGGGCGTGATCCTCGCACCCAGGCGAGTCGTAGTGAGACGCAACATGGCTTTTGTGGCTAATTTGTTGCAAAGCGTAGAGTGTGCGGGGCAGGGGAGTAGAGTGCAAGAAGTGAGATTGGACTTCTTGTCAACAGATTCATGGTCATAGATTCACGCTCACCTTGAGATGTCACGAGACTTGGGCAAAAGGCCGAACAACAATGTCCATCCATCTACACCAGGCAATTTCACGGGCAGTGAGAAAAAGTGGTCCACTCAGCAACTACCCCTCCTCTAGATCTAGCACAATTACACGGAAGCCAAGATCTTTTATGGGAGTTGTCAGTCGCCCCATTTTCTCCGCTTATAAAGTTGATTAGTTTTTTCGTCCACCCAAGAACGGGAGCGCGGCCGCCTGCCGCTCTAACCGCTTCTCCATATGCCAAATGGGGAGCTCAGGTTTAGTAAGGATGGTTTATTTTAGTAGAACCTAGAGGTTGGAAATCTCCCAGGTTAGCACTCACTGCCACCCAGCCAACTTGCACCAGTACTTATTCTAGAGACGAAAAGATGACAGCAGGGTTGTCCAAGTAGTGAGTAGTTTTTCGTTTTTCGTTTTTCGTTTTGTTCCTAAAACTCATTTAGTTTGTAGTTATCAATGACGAATATTGTTAGTTTTGTTCAACCTGGATTACGGCATGTGCCTATGCTACAAGGATTATGAGGTGGCGCCATGTAAGCGAATCTAATCGCCAAGTATCCTATCTGTTATGTATTTATAGACCATATTTATATGAAAGCAGCTATAATTTTGGAAAAGAATAAATATTTATGATGATGATATATAATCGATTTTATAAGGTTGTATCTAATACCATATACACAAACCGTTTTTACCCAGGCCCAGGGTAGGAATGTCAACTTGGCTCTCCAACCGAGCCCCAGCGTTGCAACCGACGGACTCATCAACCTCGTCGTTCGCAGGCCGCATCATCAGACCCAGTAGCTTCTTGCCAATCTCATGCGAAAACAAGAGGACTAATTCTGGCTTGCTGAGCGTCTCTAGGCTGGCCTTGGCTGCGCTCAGGAATCGCCGCAGGCCGTCGCTCGAGGCACCGCCCTTGGCTTGGCTGCGAATGTTGCAGAACACCGACATGCGGACGTCTTTGCGTAGTTTGGTGATGCTATCGGGACTGCTGAGAAGAATGACTGGCGCGATGCCCACGAGAGTCTAGCCTGGGTTGAAGAGGCTGGGCTCTGACACACCATCTGAACTGGTCCGAAAGCGAGGGACGCATCGAAGCTCCCAACACGTCCAGCGGCTCGGACTCTTGCACGGCCCGCCGGCCTGTTCCCTTCATCTTCTTGAGCAACTCATCGTCTTGGGTAAGATAGTCTGCGCCCTCCACGGCTCCAATGTTGAGTGATGTGTAGGACAGCCCCTTGCTTGTTCGGAATTTGACGAATGCATCGAGGAAAGTGTTTGCACTGGCATAGTTGGCTTGTCCGGGCTGGCCAACGGTGCCGGAGAGTGAGCTGAACAGGATGAAGAAGTCGAGGTTCAGCGATTGCGTCTCGTTGTGTAGATTCTATGTTCCCTTCACTTTGGGCGCCGCCGCCCCGTGCCACTCGTCAATGGTCATCCTCCGCCAGGCTTGGTCATGAAGCACCGTTGTCATTTGAATTGCTCCTTTGAGGGTACGAGACGATTCCGCAACGGTGCGGGCCACGTCTGCTGCTTCAGTGACGCTTCCGCGTACCAGATGCATCTCACAGCCCATGCTCTGAATCTCTTTGACCAAGAACTTGCCTGCATCGGTTGTTCCAGCACTGCGTGAAAGGAATGTGAGGTGCTGGGCCCCGGTCTGGATCATCCATGCCGCTACAGAAAGATCAGAGCCACCAAGGCCACCCACGAGCAGATATGAAGCTAAGCCATCAATTAACCGTTGTAGAAGACGCACTCGCAGGTTGGATCTACCAAGCTGAAGCTCTCCCAGTGTCGGCTCGCAGAATTCAAGTATAATTTTGTCAATGTGGCTGCATGTGCTGGAATGCTCCTTGCACCTTGGAGCTGGGAAGACCTCGTCAATCGCGATGGCTCGAATATGTCCATCGCGATATAATTACATCATCAATCAAAGTAACCATGCTGTCTTATTAGCCTGATTCATCATGTGAGCAATCATCAAGCAAAACTCATCGGCCGACCATCTCGGGCCTCTCCCTGCACATCGCGTCAATGTCTACACATCGATAGCTAGGTACGGTTGGCAAAGAACAACTACTTGTTCAGTTTGCCAGCACAAAGAAGATCACGTTTCCCAATCTCTACCAAAGTTTCCCATTTGGCAACGCAGCGCCAAGTTGCATGTAGTAACTCACCCGAGAGCGAGTTGAGAGCCAGGTCACCTCCCTTACCATTTGTTGCCTTTAGCAAGTCTTCTGTGAAGCTCACGTTTCGGGAAGTGGAAATATGATCTCTTGACATATCAAATTCGTGCATGAGCACTTCTATCTTCTTCTCACTGCTGAATGTTGTATAAATTTCGGCATCAATCATGTGCGCCAGTTGGATTGCAGCCAGACCTACTCCTCCATAGCCGCCATGGATGAGAACAGACTTGAAGTAGCGTTAACATTATTAACGCGTTTTATTTCAAAGGTGGTGGGGGGACTTTACGTACTTGGCCTTTTTCAAGCGTATCGATGTTGATAAGCGAAAAGATGGCTGTAGCAAAGATCAGCGGCATTGAAGCTCCATTGGTGAACTCGGACTCAATCTCTCCATCATTGACGCATTCTGAGAATATTTGGCATATTCCAACAACCGCTTGACGTCCTACCAGGCTTTTGTATCATCTACCTCGCAATTTGTCAAGGCAATGCCCACCTCTAAGCGGAGACAGCGAGCCAGACCGTGAATCTGGGCAAAGCCTAGGTCTGTGCATTGACTCTGAAAAGGCTGGGTAATCCACAAAAAACCCGAATCAGCAATGTTGTCGATGAAAGTTCTCAACTTCTCAAGTTTGATGGCGTCTAGCTGTTCCAAGAACGGTGATTGTTCCTTGAGAAGGGCAATTATGTCATGACTGGGCGGAGGAATATCTGCGAGGCTGCAGTAGGAAATTTTATACCCACGCGCGAACAATTCTTCAGTGATGGAGTGGGACCTGGAAGAGTAAGCTGAAGACTTAAGGAGAATAGTAACCCTCTTTGTTGGAACTGGGGCCTCGCCACAATATCATGGCTTATACAACTTGACTCAAAATGGAATGTAGGCTCGCCAACAGTTTCTAACCCTGCCGTCGCCAACCTCTCTTGCCAATTCTTCATATAGAAATACGGCTCACCAGATCTGCCGTCATCGACACCAATCTTCCAATTGGGTAAAATTCCAAAGACATATTTGGACCATGTTCAATGTTTCAAAACTAATGTTAGAGAAGCCTCCGAAGCGCGACTTGCGGCCTGTCAGGAGATGGATCAGACACAACATAATGGGATAGTAGCACCTGACCGCCAAGTCGTGTCAGATCCTTAACAATGCTAGCTGTAGTCGAGCCACTGCCTCAATCTAGCTCCAGAACTCGAAGGTTGGGCTTAAAGTGACCAAGGCGGTTATAAAGTGCAGATCCATCGAATTTCCCCTGAAACGATTAATCTTCTGGGGGGCGTCTTCTGTATCTAAGACTTCGGAAGGGTTTTTCGAAAAGCATCTCAGGTGCATTGTCTGTGACTAAAGTGATGGCTTTGGCAATAGAGGCAGTGGGTGTTGAAGCCAGAGTTGTTGCGAGAGATTCAATACGAGCGCTCAACGTGGCATCGTCCAGTTTCTCCGAGGATGGCGAGTTCTCGTCACACCATATTTTGTATCGCTGAGGTTCCGGAATGATATTAAGACCGGTAGTCGATCTCCGAGAGGTAGCAATCAAGACGTTGACAGACTCATTCAACGTTACGGCGTGGATTTGATTCTCTCGCGACGGCTTCACAAGCGTGCTGGGGGCTTCAGTCTCAATGTGTGGAATCCACTCACTACCCGTAGTAGTGATCGAGTGTTCTTCCACGCCATTGTTTGCAAAGGCTGATAGACGAACATTCGAGACCTCAATGATGAGCTCGCCTGTGCCGCAGACCCTGTTGCTGACAGGCCCGGCCATCGCCGACACCACAAGATTGTCGACGCGCTGCGACGAAGGATAAACGGACCTATGCTGGCCAGAATGACTTGATTGTGGTCATGCATGAGTCCATATCGAGAGCAACACTGAGGAGTTGGAAGTACGAATCCAATATTACACCCCGGCGCAAGAATGGGGCCAAATAAGCAAGAGAATTCATTGCCACATGGATGCGGTGGCCTCGAATGTAATTAGCCTGCCATAAAGAGCAAGGTAGCGAGATCGTTGGTTAGGGAACTTCACCTGTTACAACGTATGCCGTGGGAGCTCAACTGCAGAATATTCTCTCCGTTTGGTACTTTCGATAAAACTTCGCCCAACTTTACTTCCCGATCACAGCCTTGGTTCTTAAAGGGTGCAACCCTTGTTCCCACCCTCACCAATAATCTAGGCCTGTAATTAAAAGTGGAACTAATGACTGCCTTGTTAGCATGAAATCTCAGAGTGGTATGTTGAATCACATGTTATAGATGTGACAGAGGTATTGGCTCCACAGTGTATCGCCGATGGGCCCGTCCGAATTGATAACCATGTAAACAAATTCAAGTCTGGTCACATACATGTTGGTCAGTCTTCCAATATCGCGAAGCGGGAACAATGGACGGCAATTCATTACGCGAACTCCATTACATATTATCTATACATGCCTAGTAGTCCAAGTTGTCAAGCTAAATTACAATTGATGTTGACGCACTCGAAATAATAGTTGGCGGCATCACGGACCTGTTGATCATACGAGATGGAGCCAATCCCCAGAATTCGCGCCGATTAGCTTGCATCCACTTTGAAAACAGACAAAAGTAAGATCATCGTTGTTCAACGGCGAGCTGCCAAGGGTGCCCTAGGAAATTATGCACCATAACCCTGAAGCAGCCATCAACCTGATTTCTCATACCCCCCACCCCCGAATTCAATATGTAGAGTCGATTACCAAGGGCTGATGGGTCTAAAGCGCGAACGTAGCCTCGTTGTCGGTTACTCCTGGATCCTTCGGACATGCTTCCCTGGAGATGGTCCGAGAAGGATTAGAGTTGAACGCACGTTTGCAATAGTAATTCCCCCGGACCGAACACGTAGCCCAGCGCCATGTACAAGATCAAACGCCGGCTTTTCTGACTCAGCCCATTCTTCAGTTACGCTCAGCGGAGAGCACCTTGGCGGCAGGGTAAGCCTCAAGGGAGATTAGTTTGGGGGTAGCAGGCCTAAGATATGGCTCTTTGTTAACTCCGTGGATCGCCTTTGCCGCATATGCTATACTAGATGGCGGCACCGAAGTCTAAAGGATCTAGCGTTTGACTGAGCTGGAGGCGCAAGTCCGCCTATTAGTTCCTTGCCCTTGCGGGCCCCTCTCTGATCGATGACAGATTTGCCGATGCGTTTGGGGGCGGCACGAATTAGACATTTAATCCATGCCATGGGGCACCAATAAGCACTGCTGGGATCGGAAGTAACCCAAAGAGTGAATTGCCCTCTCCCTGATCGACCAGGTGCCAAGGATCTGTTCCTTCACCAGGATCGTAAGACAGCCTGGACTCAATATCGGCCGCCAGGTTTACGTTACTGAGGCGGAGATTCGGCCTGTGGCCCTTTTCAATTCAGCTTCCCGATATAGCTAGTAATATAAGAGGCAACCCCCATGTAAGCGTGTGGAGGCTTTGTATGCACACGTATCTGCATGTGTACTTGGAGTGCTATACCACAGCGTCTGCCCGCTACAATATAGCGCTTATCTACTACAATATAGCGCTTTTATTGTATCCGATCAATATGTGTGTTGGAGAGAGGTTTTGTCGATTTCCTTCTCTATTTTCAACCATTCCAATTCCTTTTTTATATAGCTGCTTCTAATATAGTACGCGTTGTCTTGCTTCACTGGCCAGCTGAGATTTAGAGCAGTAGTGATCAGTCTAATAGTGACTCTAGGCGTAACATTCTTTGTACCAATAGAAGCTACCCATATACCCTGAATATCCATTGATATGCCTACAAAGCTTTTCTCTTACTTATGTTAAGTATGTATGTTTATAATACTGAAATATTTTTTTTTCAGTTGTAGTATTTTCCTCCTGTTATAAATTATGTCAAATATTATATATCTGTATTATACTCGAGTAAACATTTATAAGTAATTATAGTTCATATTAGTATACTATTAAAACCCAACTCCCATGACAATTTATTATTAATAACTATTTACTGCTATAAACTATTTGGAATATAGTCAAGTAGTAACTTGACTATTTCAGATTTGCCGTGCATAACAGCTCGCTGTAAAGGTGTAAATCCGTCACTGTCCTTTTCGTCAATTATTATCCTTTCGTCCTGAAGTAATACTTTGATGGTATCTATATGATTTCCCGCAACTGCCATGTGTAATAATGAGGTTAATTGTTGGCTTTTATTAGGCAATTTAGTCGCCCCAAACGTAAAGTCTTGGCTTAATGCGGACATATCAATTGGAGTCAACGGCAGTATGTCGTCAGGCGTAAGCCCTTCTTCCATTGAGACACTTGGTGCGGGTGTTTGGGGTTCTACAACAATTCTTTGGCTGTTGGTAGGCACCCAAGATTCTGTTTGTTGCCGTGTAGCCAGTCTCTGATTATTCGGCGACTGCTGCTCTACAATAACTGGACAGACTTGAAACTGCATGCGGCTGAACTGGAAATCGTTTGGACGTGACACTTTGCCCTGTGATACTGGCGGACTAGGTTGCTGCAAAGGATACCAGTATCCAACGCCCCGCTTGTTGGGGAGCAGCATTGGCGGGCTGCTGCTGCTCTCTCGATATGTGCCATCTTCGTCTTGTACATTGTGTAGGTGGAACTCTTCGTATGTTCTAAGCTGTTGCTTTAACTGTTTGACTTCGTTCGCCTTCTCGCGCATATTGCGTCCTATAATTGCACTCGAGTGTCAGCATGTGATACTTTGGGGCACCTATCTCAAATCAAATTGCGCGAATCTTGGCGACGTACTATAGGCTCGCTGCGCGATGCGATTTTGGATTTTTCTTCGCTCCAATGGGTCTTGCAGACCTCTCTTATATCCAATTAGTGCCATTTAGAATCACAGTGGTTTATCGATCAAATTTACCCAATCTTCGTCAAGCTTCATGTACTGCATAATCGATGGCGCACACCACAGGGCTGTAGTTTCTCCGCTAGAGGCTCAAGACGCTTGGTAGAGTTCAATGATTTCTTAGCAAGTTTAGGTATGTTAACAGCTCTATTTAAGTTAGCAGATTTTGTTCAAGTTAACAGTTTCGTTTAGGCGAAATATGGAGTACATATATGTAGCTTGCATTCTCGTTTAGCGCTGGGTTTAAATTTTGTACCCGGGACGCAAAGTGGTGCCAACCTTGACCGTTCATTTCACTATATTGCGAATAAATTGCCTCATCTAGTTATAGCAACTACTCCTGCGTACTCTAGAACTACAAATGCGTATTAGCCCCCCCACGTATCTTATTATTCCTGGATCTTCGATGCAAATGGGTCAGCGCTGAGAAATATCCCTTGTCTTAGCGTGTCCCGGTGTAGTTGGTATCCGAGCAAAGTGTATTATAAATCTGTGACTTGCATTTTTGTATCATCTACCCAATTGAAACTGCGAATTTGTATGACTACAGCTACCCTGGCTATTCTCACGTGGCAGTTCAGCTTACGACTACGCCTGACTGTCGGTCTGCCCGAGATTCTGGTTCGGACAATAAGAATTGACATTGAGGAAGCCGTGAATGAGTTTTGTAATATATATTGCATTTACAATATAATTTATTCATTTTCTGTTACCTAGGTAGGTCGCTGCCTATTCTTCGGAAATACGTACTTACACATCGTAAAGGCACTCTATTCCTTTGCATACGTAATAGTGAATATCCTCATCTATAAACTAGCCACTTGTATTTTGACATCGGGATATTCTATATGCAGAAGGAGTAACCGGCTCTGCCTTAACATAGTTACATGTATACTCGCAAATCCTTAGCCCCATATATTAAAAGGGAGACCTCTACTAAAATAATCCACCTTGGGAAGTTCGAAGGATTTCAGTATAAAAACACGCTACAAGGCAACCCTGTGGGTGGCCCTTGCTAGTGCTCCGTACGTATGCCCTATTCCTTCAGCCTGATGATTATGCTATATCGCTTTTGGCAACTTTCGCCGCTATCTAGTGCGCGATACTAATAAAGTAAGTAATACTTAGGCGGTAACTCTTTACAATTCAGGCTGTAATTTTTCTAAATGAAGAAGTTCCATTTCTTAATTAAATATTAAGAATAAGAATAAAATAGAAAAAACATAAAATAAGTTTAGCTAAGTAATTAATTATATAAAAATATTTTTTAATTATTACTAATATA